>CAEFZY010032965.1:0-67794 GCA_903066815.1 Brachyrhaphis roseni | reverse complement strand
AAAATTAATTAAGTAATCTGGAACATCATTGCATGTTTTGAAATGAGTCAAGAAAGGGCCCCCATGTTTCTTCAAATGTACCAGTTGAGTGTTGAAGAGAGCATTTAATTCTTTCCAGTTTCAAACATGACATAAGGTCACATAACCACTGCTTGTGAGTTGGAGGAGCAGCACCCTTCCACCTGGTCAGAACCGTGCGCCTCGCTAACAGTGAGCAAAATGCCAAAGCCTGTTGTTTAGAGGCTGGTAAAGGCAACCCCCCACCACTGAAACCAAAAAGAGCCAAGAGAGGACCAGGTGTCACCACCACTCCGGCCAAACTTTTTTGTTTGTTTTAAATGACTATTAGTGCTGCTAAATTGCTCCATATTGTCTCCTGTTTAATGAAAACGAGGAAAGCTGATGTTTTTGTGTCATTTGGTGATGCTGCGCTGCAATTGCACATACAGAAGTAATCCTGCGGTCATGGGTTTGTTTGTGATTCCCACTGTGGATAGTAAATCTGTCCTAGAAGTTAATCATATGATCAACTTCCCACCCCAGAGCCAGTCTGTGTCTGTTAAGGCTTCAGGGTGTTGATGAAGATCACTTCTGTTTGTGGGTTTTATGTGAATCTTTGCTCAAAACTGTAAATAAATAGGTGGAGCATTTTCGTTATTATTATTATTTTAGCATACAGTTTTTCAGAGTGATAGAAAATTACTCTGCATCAGTCACACAGTAAATATGCTGTGGTTATTTTTCCACCAGACATAATCAGTTTCTTTCTTTCTTTTTTTTTTATTTTTATGGTGAAGGAGAATACTGGACGCTGTGTTGTTTAAGAGCCGGAAACCCCTAAAGCATGTATCAAACTCGAGGTCCGAGGGCCAAATCTGGCCCGCCGCAGCTTTTTATGTGGCCCTCTAGTTTCCAAATTACATCAATAAGTCCTTTCAGTTTTTCACACATCTGCAAAATTCACACAAAATTAACAGATCCCCACATTTTGTCTGATTTTACTGACATTTTTTCTCACAATTGGCCAAAAACAGAGTTTGAGTGATTATTGATGTCAAGTTATAGTCAGTAATTGATATAGCGATTACGAAAAAGTCACATTCTAATCAATGAATCAATCAAAGTTTGTGTATAGCACTTTTCAGAAATAAGGCATTTCAAGGTACTTTGCATCATCAAAACACAAAAATACAAAGTCAGCAACTGAAACATTACATTTTGCCACCATTACACATCAGATTATTGATTAATACACATTAGCACAAATACTGTAAAGATTCCTTACAAATATTTCTAAATTAGCACCACAAAATCTGTGATTTTGATTACAAAAAAGCTACAATTTAATTTTAGGAATTTAGGAAACGCTTATTGAATGCTGAAAGAGTAAGACATGTAAACATGTATTTATTGATATTTTAGCAGCTTAGTGGGTTTTATTGATACATTCCGGCCCTTTAAGAACATTCAGATTTTGATATAAACCAAAATGAACATGACTTTGTCACGCTGGCCCTAAAGGAACCAGATGAACATGGAAATGCATTCAGGCTGAGTTAAAGCAGATCAGATGAGGACGCAGCCTTTCTTCTGATTAGGTGTTTACTTCTTGGGGCTTCAGCACCAGCCAGCCGACCCGTTCAGGCATTGATTTGCCACCAGGCTGAGGTTGATTGCCTCGTTTGTTTCCGTGTAAACTCTGGATGGCATTTGAGCGGCACGGTAAAAACCTGATTAGCAGGCTCTCATTTGCCGAGTAGCGCCTCTGGAATGTCTGGAGATACGTTAACTAAATCATTTGTGATCGGGGAGGAGAAGAGCTCTGACATTCTTGTTTAAGAGAGAGCAGGCACAATATGTCCTGAAGTAATTAAAGCTCTGCAGAACTCCTACTCCTATCTGTTAACAGAAACCCAGACTAACTTTAATTTACAGCCTACATGCTTCCATATGTTGGTTAGAGCTGGGCAGTAATGCGGGATATGAACCAGTACCAGCAGAACGTTTCTAAACACATCATTAAATCTTATTTTATAAAGAGAGTATGTCCCGTACAGCTCTTCCTCTGCTGCGTTTTTCTGTTATTTACTGTCAAAATGGGACATTGATAAATGTAACAAATGGATGTAAACAATCAATCCACTGCATTGATTACACAACTCTCTGTTTTATAGAACAACACAGTGGTGTCACTAGGGCCATTTCAGGGGGCCTGAGGCCCAAATGAAATATTCTGAAACCTGAAAAAAAAAAAAATTATAAAAAAAATTATATATATATATATATATATATTTTTTAAGTGTGACTTTTTATTCATCACTGTATCGATCACAGACCATAACTTGACATGAAGTAAGGCTGAGGCAGCAGTCACTTAAACCCAGTGTTTTTGGCTAATTTTAAGGAAAAAGGTCAGTAAAATCAGAAAAAATGTGGAAATCTGTTGATTTTGTATGAATTTTGTGGATTTGTGAAAAACTGGAGGGACTAATTGATGTAATTTGGAGTCTGGAGGGCCACATAAAAAGCTACGGCGGGCCAGATTTGGCCCCCGGGCCTCCAGTTTGACATGTGTGACTTAAAGTCTAAATTGAATCGTCTGCCATGGAGATTTCATACAAAATGTGCATCACTTATCTGTATGGGTGGCGTTTCATACCTGCTTTGAAAACCGATAATTTCATTTAGATAATTTTCCAGATTCTACTCAGTTGAACAAAATATGATCACCTGCTACAGTAGACAGGGAACGGATACCCAAATAAATGGAAAATATAGTATAAGGCAAAGTTTTCAATTTAATTATAAGTGAGAATACGTGATACGTTTATCTTCAATTAATGAAAGCACTAATAATAAAATCAACATGTTACATCATAATCCAACCTGAAGACATTTAAGAGATTAATCTATACCTCAAACACTTAATTTATTAGGACAGTTATATTAAAATAAAATGTTATAGATGTAATTCATCTATTAGTGCAGCTATAAATGTATGTCTACATGCTGTTTAACGCATTGTCCAGCAGACATTAACATAAATAATCAGATTAAAAAGCTGATGCTACCCTGCAGCTCTCTGGTTCTCCTCTGGCTGCTGCAACACAGAAACATTTTACAGTTTACTTTATCGCTAGTTTTGTGTTTAAATTTCTGCTTGAATCAGATGTCGGCTCAATCCTTTGATTTTAATCCAGAAAAATCCAGATGTATGTCAGGGGTGTCCAAAACCGACGGATCAAAAGTAAAAATAAAAATAATAGAAATATTAAAATAAGATAAAGCAATGCAAGTTGTCTTATTATGCTGTTTATGGTAGATAATGGATGTTATTCATTGTAGATCAGAAATTTTAAAATTATTTTCTGTATTACGAGAAATTTGATTTAGTTTTCAGGTTCTTTGGGGGGCTTGACTGAACAAAAAGAATTGTCTATTTCAAAACATTTGTTATATTTAGCCAAGTTCAATAAATTAAATAAAAGCTGATTTAGGCACAGCAAAGTCAGCATTTCAGTAAAAGTCCTACATAGTCGTGGTTCTACTTGTTATGAAAGAGACAAATACTTTGCGTTATATTTGACATTTTCTATTGTAAGACATTTATGTTGGTAATAATTAGAATTTTACCCTGATTAAAAATAAAAAGTTTGCATCTGGCCAAATTTGTATCATTCATGAATTGTAGTTGGGGGCCGCACAAAGTCACTCCAAGTGCCACAAATGGCCCCTGGGCCGCACTTTGGACAACCCTGCTTAACTCCATAGGAATGTTTTTACTTTGTAAAAAGAAGTGAATCTTTTTGATGTACGTATCTGGCCTGTAGTTAATTTCCTAAGGTTTGTTAAAATTGGCAAAATAAAGCTGTCAATAAGTCGTTAACCTCCACCTTGTTACTTCCTGTCCTTCAGATATCATTAATTATTAATGTTCACTCTAAGAAGTTTACCGTACTTGGAAAGATTAAAGCAAACATCAATTACCTTAACTCAAATGTTTTGCTCTGACCCCAATTACCTTCTTTTTTTAAAGTGTTTTCCTCATAATGAAAATAAAAAGCGATTCAATTAGCTTTAGTCTTCACACTCTGTAGGCTGCTGAGCAAAGTCTCCACAATTAAACTAAGTGGCTGTTCTTTTCCTGACACTTTATTAAGGCTTGAACGCGCCGTGACATTCCTGCATGAAAGGCGTCATGCAGGCTCAGACTTCAGTCAGAGTTTTGGAGAGCTGTTGAGGTTTGGGAGTCTGGCTGGGTCTTTCTTTGCTCTAAGTTTAAGCAACTCAAGCACCATTGGGGAACAAAGCGTGCATTTATGCCTGCCTGCTTGAGAAGATGAATGTGTCCACTAAGTCTGGAAAACTACACTTCCTGTACTGACCCTTTGCATGTCACGTCATGCTCTTCACGCCCGCTCCGCCAAAGAAGTTAGCAGTGGTAACGTAACAGAATGTGAAGAAGCTCAGCGATTGTCTCTTCTTTTAAAAGGAACACAATAGGAACGTAAAAAGTTATTAAAATCGATGCGACTGAGTTGGCCTCGACTTTTGTGACGCTGCGCGTTAAGAGAAACCCTTTTGTACCAAAGCAGCAGCCACTCTGAGAAATCCACCGCTAATCTTTGCTGTAATCACGTTTCTCACATTATCACAGAGACGAACACAGACATGCTGCTGTCTCATTTTTATCCTTTAAGCATCTGCTGCTTTAGGACTCATTTTCTCCAGTTTTACTTCCTCTGCTCTGAGAGATTCACAGAACTGCTGGTCATTCAGCAGTTCATGCTTTCAATCAGCTTGCGCTCAGGCCAAGTAATGATGTTGGACGAGCATTAGCTCTGCAAACGGCTCTGGTAAAATCCATCGCAGTGATGTGTGGTAAAACGCCTTGTAGGACGCAAAGCTTTATTTTTTCACAAGCTGAGGTAACGGAGTATAAAATCAACTTGAATTGTTGATGTATTAAAAACTTGTTAAAACCCTCCTGTTGGAGTTAGCGTGCCAAGTTTGACCAGACCTTAATAATTATTGGCTGGCTGTCTAGTTGTTGTTTTTGTGCTAATTGGTTAAATGTTTAAAGAAATACTCTACACCTTTATTTTAAATCGGTTCCACTCATTTTATTTTAATTTGAGGGTTATTGGTCCAGAGTATGCTATATGTTGGAAAGGAAATGATGGTTTTTATAGGATGAGAAAAGGGAAATATTGCACTGCAAATTTTCATTTAATGGTAAGAAAAGAAACAATGTTTGAAAATCATGTTTACAGAAATAAACATGACTTCAGTTTGGTGTTTGCTGAAGGTTTTAGATCCCGGTTACTTTGTTTTCTGGGTCTTACACTGCAAAAACATAAAATCTTACCAAGTAATTTTGGTCTGGTTTCTAGTGGAAATATCTTACTTTATTTGAAATAAGACTAAATTAACTTACAATTAACCTTTCAGCAAGATGTAGGAGTTTGGTATAAGTCAGTTTCTTAATATTGAAGAAAAAATACTAGTTCTGTTGGCAGATTAATTCAGTTATAAAATGGGAAAATTTCTTGTTGTAAATTAATCTGTCAATGGAACTAGTAATTCTTCATTAATATTAAGAAATTATAGACTTATGACAAGCTTTTATATAAGAAATTTGCACTAGAAACAAGACCAGAAATACTTGTTTAGATTTTCTTCCATCGCTGATGAAAGTCTGAATAAAACGGGCCATTTCTGATCAGTTCTGCTCCGTTTCGTTCCACATTTAGCTCTCCATTCCTGCGCTGTCAGGTGCAAAAACAGTCTCCAGTTAAAGTGGCCGGCTGTCAAATGTCATGTTGGCGAATCCAGTTCCTGTTGGAAGGACGTTTTGATCTCAATTTGGGGATAAACAGTCAAAACGCGGCTTAAATCAAAGACATTGATTATTGTACGAAGCAGTTTCTGCTCTGATGGTGACATGTGCATGCATTGTGTGTGTGGAACATTATTTTCATTTCCTCCTGTTAGGAGATTAGAGCGACTGCGTTGGCTCTGGGTTGGTTGCGCCTCAGCTGCGACTCGTTGCGTCCAGCCCAAGAGGACGGCTTCAGGATCGTAGTTACAGATTCAGCATTACATCATTTCTCCATTGTAGCTTCATTAGGTTGCCAATATCCCGCAGATTAAAGATGTTACTTCCCACTATAATGATGAATGTAATTTGATTTTTATAACTACATGTGACTGGCCTCAAGAAAACAACCTGTGAACTCCCTGCTCTCCACTTTTCAAATCATATCAACCATGAATTAAACACCTTTCAGGAAATTTCAGGGTCATAAACATATAAATTGATATTATAAATGCGTTTAGGGCTTTACTGTTACTCCTGCAGTGCAAAAAATACTTTGAGGTAGAAATGGGTGCAGTGTTCAAAAGAAAAATTAGGAAAACATACTTTGGCATGTCTCAATAAGCAATAAATCAATTAATCGCATGATGAATTAAAACGAGCTCAATTATTTTAATTTGCATGATTTATTGTTTTTCTCTTTTCTGGCAGAAACTTTAACATGTTGATTTTGGTTGTAGATTTTACTGTGTTAAAAATGTATAAAAACAATTCGCCTTTACAAAAGTCTGAAGCCGAAACATTTTTATTGTGGCGTTTCTGTAAATCAGACGCACAAGCAGCATCCGCAACCAGCAGCAATGGACGACAAAGCCGCCTCTCTTTGCTAACGGATTAATTTTTGCTTCAAAAAACGATCCGATGGGATTCTGTAAAATACCACTATGTGCAAGTTGGGTAAACAGAAGCTGACTTATCACTGAAGCTATTTATTAGAAGGCGTCTTTGGGAAGAAACCTTTAAGGGTTGAAAAGCGCTGTGCAAGTCTGTCGTTTGATTCATTTTACTGCAGCTTAAAGTAGCATCTCAGTGCTAAACATGTTGCAGCAGCACAGAGATCCCCAACGCTGAGATCAGAGTCAACTGTTCTCGTTTTTAAAGAAGTATTTTTTCAAAGAAGCTACATGAATGATCAATGGTTTCTAAAACACTGGGAAACTTAATGTGTATAATTACACTTTGCACTAATATAAAGGTTGGATAACCTGATAAACATTTAAAATATCTGTTGTTGAGGTCAAGTGGATTTATTCAATGATTTAGCTGCAAAAAGTGTTTTTGAATTAAAAATGTTGCTTATTTTGTCTGCGGTTTTTAAGACCCTGCAATTAAAATTTGGATTAAGTCGCATTTAATCTTAATTAAAAACATTCTTCGTTTTCCTTCCACTTCACAATATATTGAGTTTGCAGTGTGTGACTTCTAAAATCAAGACAAAAAAACTATTTGAGTTTGTAAGGTGACAAAATGTGAAACATTTATTTTTACATGACACAATCTAGTAAAGGTTTCTCCTTTTTAGCTGCAATGTAATTTTTTACCTTTTGCATGACTTAAAAGGCACAAAATGTTCGAATAAGTGTCCTCTGCTCATTTTTTAAGCATCTTGTTAGGAAAAAAATTCCTGCATTAATTGACAACCATTTGTGTGCACAATAAGCCTGTCAAGTTTCAAAACAGGCGGGTTTTCGTCTAGATTTAAAGGAAGTCAGTGTTTCGGCTGCAGTTTTCTGTAAGTTTGTTCCAGATTTGTGGTGCATAGAAGCTGAATGCTGCTTCTCCTTGTTTGGTTCTGCTCTGTGTCCAGAACCAGAAGACCTGAGAGGTCTGGAAGGTTGCTATCACGTCATGTTCTGCCTCGTTTGTGAAACCAAGTGTGCGTGCCACATCCCAGTAATGAAACACTAACCTGGATTCCCGTTTGCACGTTACGCTGGTTGCTGATGCTGTTACAACCTTTGTTGGCTCATTTAAATCCTATAGACAATAGAAGCGCGTTTATCTCCCTCCAAACCTGCATGTGTGTGTCCATAAGCCAGGAATTACACGGGAGAGCTTCTCTCACGCCTTCAGGAGGAGAAAATGAGACGCCGCAGAGGGCGACTGGTGATATGTCATGAAATGACCTCAATGTTACCAAATGGCAGACTAACCACAACAAATAACAACAACCCGTCGGTTATTTTAAGGATTTCATTTTGACATTTTCCAAGCAATTAATTCCAGCAGAGCGGTGACATGAGCCGAGCCCTAACTGAGCGCGCTCCATTATCGAGCTCGGCTGCCTAGCAACCAGGTGAATGCTTCAGCGCGCAACACAACCTGAGACAGGAGGGATCAAGTTAAAGGCTGGACGTAAATGTCCTGTGAAGGCACCTGGGGTGTGCAGTTTAATTAGCTCTCTTGTTTACGTTAAAGTTTACCCTTTAGGTTACACAGTGAACAACATGGTACTTCTGCGAACGGTGCATCTGCGATATGTCATGTGGTAGGGTTGTGCGATTATGGCACAAAATTCATTTCACAATATGCATTGTAACTTGTGGCGATAATGATACATATCACGATATGATTTGTATAAAACGAACAATATAAATGGAAAAAAATGACACTTATTGAGTGGGATGTGTATATTTTTATGCGTTAAAACTTGTTTTTGTTTATTTGTATGTAATGTGTGTAACTGTTTTTATGAATTCCTTTAAAAAAAAATAAATCACATTTTACGGGAAACCTGGCAGCAGATTCCAGAATCCAGCATGTTTCATTGTGCATCTCTAACTTATTTTATAAGTAGATTAAAACGCCTCTTATGTTTTTTTTACTCTCAGGAAAAAAGAAACAATCAGTTTACAGTTGTTGTGGTTAATAGACTCCAAGATGCAAATGCAGCCAGAGTGCAATCACATAACAATAATGATTTCTGTGCTTTTCTTCACCAACTAATTTAAATGGCAGCACTTTAAAAAGCCTCGGGGCTAAAAGCAACACCGTCAGACACTGTAGTGAATTAGTTTGTCCCCACATTGAAATTAAATTGTGCAGTAACTTGACCCTTTTTTCTGTGATGGTGTTTGTACTGAACGGCATGTCGGAGCTGAAAGTCTTCTGCAGTACGCCAGCAGTCATAAGGGAAAAACAATTGGATGTAGAGAATTTTATTCACTAATAACGATTTGTTGTGCATCATTAAAGCCTACTTCATTAGATGATTTAATTAGCCCTGGCTCAGTAGTTACCCATGACAACAAGCTCTGCCAGGCGGATATGTCAGGCTACCTGTGGCTCCATCATGGCTGCCGGAGCGTTTGGTTCTTTCACTTCAAGCTTCGGTCATATCATAGAGGCCTGGAAACTTGAGAGTTCAGCACAGTATGTTAGCGGTTAGCTTTCCACTGGAACAGGGAGTCTGGACAGATTTGATAGGAGAGATAAATGAAGCTACATGCAGTGGAGTTCTGGGGGGAAAAATGACTTCAGAGGCAGCAGGAAACTTGAGACTAGCTCAAGTTTCCTGTCTGTCAGACAAGCAGGCAGAGAAATGGAAGAATATTTCACTTTAGACAGATTTCTGTTGCATTTCAGAAGTGACTAAAATGTAGGACATGAGCCTTTATGTATAAGTTTGGCAATGTGATGCTAGAGAAAATACACAGTAAATTAAAAGTTGTGCATCCAATTCTTGTTTTTTCTCTCTGAAATTGGAAAAAAGAACAAATTAAATCCACCATTAAAATCAATCAGGTTAAGAGTAGAGATGCACCAATCCAATATTAATATCGGTATCTTTTCTGATATTGAAAGAAATTCTATATCGGGTATCGGTGCCAATGTGCCTGATCCATAAAGACAGATTTATTCAGTCTAATTCTATGTTTTTTGCTCTGAGCGACGCCATGCTTTATTTACTTATTTACATTACATTTAGAATTCCTAATTTCTTTCTGAACTGTTTGAAACCAGGTTTGTTGCAGTTTATTTTTCCAAAGTTGTCTCAAAGGTAAATAAACTTTAAATCCTAGTGAAAATTTAAGACTGGAACTGGAAGATATTTTAAATATCCAAAATAAACAAAACAATAAACGGCAAATAAAATGAATTATGCAAACAAAATACGGATATCTGCTATCAAAGCGCCAGACCGAAGGCTTTGGAAATTATTGAGTTTGTTTTAATTTTTCATTTAATTGATTTATTGCTTTTTGCTACACACCTACTTTAGATTATTAATTTCGTTCTGCTAAATCTTAAGTTTTACATACAGAAGCGATTATTGCTGACATTTTAACATGTGTTAGTAAATCTCAGTGGAAAGGTAAACAAGTACAGGAGGCTCAAAGCTTTACAGTTTTTTATGTTTTATTTTTATTTTTTAACCTTTTCAAAACATTACATTTAAAATTGGAAACCCAATTCTCCCATTTGTGGTTGATCTGTGCTAATCTCATGTTGTTATCCCGCTGAAAAGACCTAACTCATGTCCCAGCTGTGTGTATGCACCATGTGCCAGGTTTGCTTTACCTCAACACACCTTTCCTGTTCCTACGTTGCCTTCGCAGTGAGCCTGCTGTGTCAAGATGGTTTCTAAGATGGAAACATGAAACAAAGCCTGGCAGCCTCTGACTTCTGCCGCTCCATCTAAAGCCCGTCCTCCACAGGGGCTCAGTGCAACAGATGGCAAAAATAAACTATCCCTCTACATACACCTGCACCAGAAACTGTGAAATTACACGCAGGATGCACAGCACTGAGTGTTTTAGATGGGGGGTGTCCAAACTTTTTGTCACGTGAGCCAAAACAGTCAAGTCAAAAGTACTTGTGGGCCAAGAAAAATGTTAAATAAATAAAGCAAAAAAAGTAAAATAAAATCAAGTAATTGAAAAATTTTCAAATGATTTTACGTATTTTCTGTAAAAGAAATTTGATTCAGTTTCCAAGTTTTATGGGTTTCATTGGACACGTTTATTCTAAGAGAAAAATTTAGTTATTGTCTTTCAAAACAGTTGTTTAGCTAAAGTTTAATAAATTAAATAAAAGCTGATTTATGCACAGCAATGTCAGCTTTTCAGAAAAAGGTCTATATAGACTTATTTTAAAAGTTTGGTTATAAAAGGGCAAATATTTTATGTTGTACTTAACATTTTCTATTCTAAGAAAATCATGTTGAACACCCCGGTTTAAGATGTAACTTTTATTAAATTTTTTCTCATTTGCTTTCTGTTTCTGTCGTTTTCCAGCACTGCTTTTGACATCTAGCCGCAGATTTTCGAGTCAAACCAGGCGGGAGTTGAGGGAACTTCAGCTGGCATCTCTTGACATAATCTAGAGTGGATTTCAATCCCCTTGTCCAACAAATTACACTTTTTTCCCCCCAACCATTTCTTCCACGCTGGCTGCTGGGATTGTTTTGAATCTATTCTTGTTCGGTCTGTGACAGGTTTCTGGTTTTCCTGTCTGCGGTCCGTGGTATGATCGGTCCACCCCCAGGCTAACCGTTGGGTAGATGTTCATTTCTTGAGATTTTCACCCTTTTTTCCTGCAAATATGTCATTTGTCACAGCAAGCGGCTTATTTTTGGCCCAAAATGTATGAAGTTTCCTGTGTGGATGACTCTTCCAATAAGGTCAGAAGTGTTACTGAAATGTCTAGGGCCAATTGAGAATCTCCTTGCTCTTCCTGACGAATCCTGCTCACTTTCTTTGATAGTTGTCCTCCACTTCTCCAATTTTACTCCTAAATCCCAATTCTTTATTAAATGACTGTTGTTTTTTTACATCTGCCTTCCTTCTGTTTGATCACCATAATTTCCATGCTGCTTCTCTAGAGACTTGTGTTGTCTGACCTTTTTTGACATCTTTAAAAAAGAAGTCATGCTCCTACCCCAAAGATCATGGTTTCAAATATTTGAAAGGTTCCTTTCCTGCCCTTTCTGGTAATTAAAAATTTCCTTGGCGGCAGATGCTTAAGCGTTGGAGCATTTTTGAGCTGCTGTGGTGACATTCCTCGTTAATGTCGCATGGAGGCCTTGGACTGTGTCTGTGGATTGTCGAGCTGGGATGGTGGCCCAGATGGTGGGACCAGTTTGCGCTCCGACGGCAGAGGATCACGCGTATCAGCCACAGGACAAATTACTCCAATCAAATCTGAGTTCAGGATTAGCAATGTGGCTTCATGGCAACTTCGGTGGGTGCAATATTTACATCACGTGCAATTAATGTATTCCAAGTGTTTTAAATGTGACTTTTCATGTTAGAGGCATATTTAACCAGCTGGACAGAGTCTCAAGTAGGACTGGACAATCAATAATTATTGATTAGGTTTTTGTTTTTTTTTAAATATTTGAAACACTGCCAAGCTAGTGATGTGACATTTCCTCTTTCATCCCCAGTTTTCACTAAACTCCATTGTTTATTTTTAAGCAGCTATGAGGCATGGTGGCAAAACCTTAAATTGCTGCTGTGGCAGTTACTCAGCAGGTTGTTGCTAGGCAACCAAAGAATGAGTGAGTTGCTAGGTAACCAAAGAGTGAGTGAGCTGGTTGATTTCACCAGCCTTACTTAGCTAACTGTGACTTTAGGTTGGGTGGCTAAAGTCTTTCAAATTCAATTAAAAAATACTTTATTAATCACAAAGGGAAATTAAATATGTAAACCACCTTGTTGCTATGGTTATGCATCAAAACAAAAATAGTAGAAATCTGAAAAACATTGCCAAAAGTCAGTGCAACCACACGATGGCCAAAAACAAAAAGGATCGGTTTTCCAACAAAAAGGCAGGAATGAAATTTTGAAAGAGGAAAAAAATCTCGGTGAAAGTACAGGACCACTCCAACGTGCTGCCGCCCTCAGCGGACCACTTCTAGAAAAATATCCCCCAGAATGCTGTGCGGCTTGGAATATTCTACCACACATATTACTGATCACGTATCTATTGTGATGTATATTATTGATTTATTGACCAGCTCTAATTAGGACCATGTCTGCTCTCTGCAGTAATGCAGGAGCTGCTTCAGTCCGTTTGGTTTAAAGAAAAAGCCAAAGCTCTCAGTTTGCTATTCACTTGTAATCAATAAATCTGGATTTTGACAGGAAAAGATCCTGGGAAGTTTTGAAGAGTTGCTTCTCCTCCACATCAACAGGAGTCGATTTAAATGGTTCTGTCATCTGATCAGGTTTTTTTCTTTCTTTTGGAGGTTTTTCAGGTACATCACATGAGGTGGAGACAAAAAACTTCATTTCTGCTCTTTTCAAAATGAGCTGGAAAATTTTGAAATACAAGAACTCTAAGTTAAACATTATTTTATGTTTTCTCAGGAGTTGTCCAGATTTCCCCCTGGTGTTATACTTTCTTGTGCTGGAGCTTTTTTTTCCTGCTCCCACTAAAATAAAATGAACTGAAAGTAAGAGTGTATTCATGATGGTGTGTTTAGACAGGTTTTCTGCTGTGGGAAGTCATTCCTGCTGAGTCTCTTGTTTGTTTTGTTTTTTTCCCCGTCATCTTGTGCGCTTGGCTTCACCAGCCTTTTCATGCGTATTTTGGGCTTTTCGTAGCTCATAAAATGAAATGGGAACAGAAGAAGACACTGGATATAGTATTTAGAGTAATTTTTTAACATAGTTTGCTATGTTTTCACAGTTTATAAGAGCAGTGCTGTAATACGTGAAGCGCGGTTGGAGAACTGCGCACTAGAGGAGACCTGCAGGGAGTCAACAGAGACCCAGCTGGACAATAACACTGTAATCTTACTGATTATCCACAACCCCGACAGCTGAGATCTTAGTATAGTGCCTGAAATTGTTGTTTGGAAGCAAAACATACAGGTATGATGCCAATAATTTGGGGACATTTAAGCAGAATAACTGTTGAGAACTATATTTTTTGTTGTACTAGTGTTTGTTACTGGTGGAATAACACACTTTGTTTTGTCTTCCTGACATGACTGGTTTGGCTTTAGTCGTACTACGAGAGTAAATCCCATTATGTTATGTAACAACTGAAGATTAGAGGGCAAACTGGAAATCCCAGCGATCATTACAGCCGGTTCATTCCACGGCAACGATCCCCAGATGATCCAACAGTATGAAGTGTTTGGCTCTGCACAGGGATCTAGCAGTAACTTTGTCAGCTTCGTTTCCTTCGTTTAATATGCTTTGAGTTCCTCCTTTTGACTTCATTTCTTTGTTAATCAGCTATCACAGCCACTACTGTCCTTATCTGCTTTTTCTTTACCTGGTGCCACGACTAGTCCTCATCTATAATTCACGCTGTACCAGAATCGGCGTCTGTCAGACAGGAAACTCTTGCCTCAGGTGATTGGATGAAGTCTGAGTTGAAGCTTCCCTCGACAGCTGCAGACGTCTAAAAGATCAATCCCTCCATTCACACGACATAATGTCCCTCTCTGCTCTGTTTAGCTCCTTGTCTCGGCTTCAATGATGTCATGAAGAGGCTCGGTTTTATTAGACGTTCTGTATGCTTGTGTGTCCTTAGTTTTCTTTTGCTTAATTGCGTAAGATGTAATGGCAAAGGTTCAGAGAGCACTTATTCTCTAATGAAGATGGTTTCATTAGTGGAGCTGCTCTAAGTTATCTTTGACTTTATATTCTCTCCGATGTGCTGCAGAGAATTAGGAAAAACTGCAAAAATCTTTTATGGAACCAATTACAGGAAGAGACCAAGTGCAACTTTCATGAATCAATGAAATCACATCACAATGTGCAAGTTTAGATTCAGTTGCTGAGTTCTTCAGGTAAAGACTCGGTTCACACTACAGGCCTGAATCTCATCTTTTCCTGATGGTCTGAAAAACACAAGTTTATTTATTTTTATTTTTTACTTTTTTCAAATGGAACCCAGGTCACTTGGATATCCGATGCGTATCTTTCAAATGTGACCCTGTCGCATTCATCCACCTGAACGTCAATGATACTCGACAAATGTTGCGATTCTGCGACCTGATACAGTGGGAAGAGAAAAACAACGATGGCGGACGATAACGAGGATTAAGTTGTTAATGTTCTGGCTCCGGTCGGACAACAACTTAAAAATCATAAGCTATGCTCCACCGTTAGCATCCATGTTTACTTCTGCAGACACTGAGCACTTCTTCTTCTTTTTCATGGCGGTTGGCATGTTCTTCGTGTGACGTTATTGCGCCCTCTACTGTGCATGCTGGACACTTTCAGGTCGTTTGCAGTTCACACTGGAGATCACATACAAGTCGCATTTATTAAGTATTTTTTTCCACCATGATGGAAAAAAAAACTGATTTGACAAAAAATGTAAATTGGGTCACTTCAGGCTGCGTTGTGAACGTAGCCTAATGCTGCGTTCACACTGCAGATGTTAAAGTTCGATTCCAGTTTTTTTGTAAACATTTTTTTGCATGGTTGTTCACATTTCCAGATGTTTTTGACTTATATGTGATCTACTGTGTGAACATGTAACGTCACACGCGGTGAGCGTTCTCAGTGTTTGCAGAAAGTGAACATGGATACTAATGGTGGAGCTTGTCTTGTGATTTTAAAGTTGCCCCACTTGAGCCAGCAGCTTAATGCGCATGATTGTCGGCTATCTTTGTTGCTTTTTCTTCTCACTTTCATATTTGGAACACAAAATAAACGTTTGTCGACCTGACCTGACCTGGCATGACAGAGTCACATTGAGAACATCGGATCAGATTTAGAACCACCTGGGTCGCATTTGTAAAAATGTGATCTGTATTGTTCAGACTTTCAGGAAAAGATCTGCATGTCGGCAGAAACACTGGATTTGGGTCACTTCATGCTACTGTGGGTTTGTGGGTTAAATCGTGGCCGAGTTATCCTTCTAGTTGCCTTACGCCATATTAAAGATTCGCGGTTTGAGTTCTTTCTCGGGTCTTTGGGTGACTGGTTACTTTAAATTGGCCTTAGGTGTAATCTTGTGGTGTTTGTCTCTGTGATGCTTTGGAAGAAACTGGTGTCTATCACATTCAGGTTATGGCTTTGAATAGGACATTCAGTAACACTTTGCTCTAATTTAACAGAGACTGTGTGTCTCAGAATCACACATCCAAATATAAGCAGTCTATAAGTCCAGTGGTCTCCAGATTTGTCTTTGCTGAGCAAAGGACATGCGTTCACTGTGCACAATGTGTCTCCATGTTGTCCTTCACATACCAAACAGCGTCAGAGTGTCTCTTCTGCAGAAGTGGGACTTTTTCCTCGTCACTAACCTTGCAGTTCTTTCCTTTGCAGATCTCAAACGATTGTCTTCTTCTTCCCGACTAGGATGACTTACTCATTATTGTTGCTCTGGGGTCTTTTGACAATACTACAGGGTGTCCACACATCCTTAAAAAGTTTTAAATTCATGCATATGAAGGCCTTGAAATGTCTCAAATTGATTAAAAACACATTAATCACAAGCCTTAAATTTTATTATTGAAGCACTACTTAATCTCGTATATGTAGGGATTTTTTTTATGTAAGTAAAAGTTTGAATTGTCTGCAGATAATGGCGTCCTGTGATTGAGACTGCCAGTGATTGTAGAAGAAATAAACACTGTGATTAAAATTGGACAGTCACATGGTTGTTTTTGTGCCATAAGGTGCTGTTTGATATCCTAGACATGGCAGTGGGAGTATTTACCGGCTGCTTCTCTTGTTGTTTATGGGGGGAAAAGATGGAGAGTAACAAGGTCTCAAATCATCTTTCTTATTTTGGGTAGCACGTTTGCTCACAGTTGTTCCTCCACACCCACACACAGCTTTGTTCCTAAGATACAATAATTTTTGTAGAACATCTTTTCAGTTGCTAGCCAGATATCTCTGAAGGAGTTCACACCTTTCCCACAATATCCTCCTCATGTGTTTAACAGATTTTCTTCTCAGCAGCACATGCTCTGTCGCAAAAGTTGAAAATGGAACCAAAGTGGTATTATTGCCTGCCGCTTATGGACGCCTTGCAACATTTTAAGCCTGTGCCATAAAATGTTCTCTTGTATTCCTGCTTCCTGTACTTCCCTCCTACTGACAGACTAGCGAGGCCAGGAGCCGTCTGCATGTTATTGTTTACATTGGGAAATTTTGTGCATGCGCACAAAGCTAGAGGGCGAAAAGATGATTATTTTACATTGGCGTCCGTAGCCACGCTGCCCAGAAGAACAACTCCGTTAACTAAATGAAGCCTGGAGATGTTGGTGTTATTAATTTATTGCCACAGCAAATGAGAAAATAACGCAGAAAACCTGCTCTCTGTCGGCTACGCTACACACAGACTCATTGCCATAACAACCGACAACAACGCCACTCTACATATCAGGATTCAACACCAAAAAACAAACAATCATTTCCCACACAAAAAAAAAGTCACACAAAGAACAGAACATTCAGTTCTGTACAGTTTTATGTTTTTAGGCTTGATTATTGTTTTGCAATTATTAATGATAGTGAAATGGCAAAATGTGGTGGATTAGCTTCCGCTGCTACTAGCTAAGCTAACACTGCAGTGGTTATTGATTAGCTAATTTAAACACCTGCTCCACTGATAATCTATCAGAGTTGGTGTTTATTTATTTTATAACTGAACCAAAGCACACCGAATTCCACATCACATCTACATGTTAAGGTTGTCATAGTCAAGCTAGCGTAACTGAACCACTTATATATCAGATGTACATTGTTACTAGAGTTTAGCTCTTTTTTTTGCCAGATCATAATATTTCTAACACACTTAAAATTTTTAGATTCAGTCTCCTACAAAGTATTAATTTCCCACTTAAAATATCATTTTGAATAAACACAAATCAAAGTTTGTTTTTCTTTCTTTCTGTTTTTCTCTCTTTCTTTCTTGCTATCAAACTTGGAGGGTCAACTAAAATGCCTTGGGGTCAGCACCAGCTCCACCTTTGTCAAAGGTGGTTTCAGTCATGAAAAGGCTTTCAGTTCACAAGAGGGGATTGGTCCTTTGGTGGTTGCTAGGCAACTGTATCAGCATTATTCTTGCAAGTCGAGAGGAGCTGGTGGGGACGCTGAGGAGGAGAGACGACATGCAAGGGTATCTTTAAATCTGTAAGGAATGCTGGGTTCTCCTGCTGGAAGTGGGATCTGTCAACAGCTTCTTTGTGGATCTTGAACTGGAATTTCAGAAAAGTCTTTGCTGGAATTTTGAATTATTTCTGGGAATAAAATGGAGCCTAAAACGCTCAGATGATGTCTTTGATATGGTGATGATTTGATTTCCCTTTTTAACCTGTGAATAGGGCACAGCTGGTGATTTTACAACATCAAAAGAGGTTTTAGTTACAGAATCAGCGAGCTGTTTATTCAGCAGATGTTTGGCCATTCATTCCCACTGAATCATCAGTTTCAGGAATATAATACAATATTTACAAAAGCAAACAGGGGGAGCAAAACCTCTGCTTTTCATGACATTTATTTTATTCTCATTTAGCAAATATGAAGCAATTTTATTAATGTTTTTACAAATGCCTTTTCTTAATTTTGGTTTGCAAATTCTGCAAACATTGCTGAATATTTCTTTAATGATGTGATTTGCGATAAATTGTCCACTTTTGGTTAATGGCGAATGTAATAATCACAGGTCAATTCAGCTGTTGCAAATGTAATAAACTTCACCATTTCCACTGCAACAACGCTTTATTGAAAAAGTAGCTTCTGCAAATGGTTTTTCCATTATACTAAATAACAAAATTGGAGTAACTAAGGATAAAACCCACAGTTAACTCGGTCGTAAACATTAGTTATGCACCAAAATGCTATTAAGCAGAAAGTGATGCTAACGTGCAGAATTCAACCACGTAGGTACCCACCATGCGTCAGTGATGCAACACGTGTTACAACATGGCGCATCGCCCTCAGGAGGGTCAGATCTGTGATTGCACACCTTCCTGTGTGGTGGAAATTCAGGAAGCGGTTGTTTGGAGCAGACTTTTCATACAGTTTCAGTTTGAGGTGTTGAGTTTTATTAACGTTGCTGCCTAATCATTCAGTCAGAAATCATTCAGGATGTCAGGAGATTTTAAACTGTTTTAGATGCATCGTGGGTAGAGAATAAGCACCATTTGCTTTTCAAGAAATAGTAATTTAGGGGAAGCAAAGTTAGCAAAAATGCTAAAGTGCTAAACGAACAATTAGCTCTGGTATTAGCCGACGTTTTCCAGTAACAACAGTCAATCCTGGAGATAAAGTAACATAAATTTTCCTTTTAAAAGTTGTAAGCAGTTTTGACAAAAGGAGTTTGCTCATCATTATTTGTTCTCTGGAAATAAGATTAAGACATTTGACCATAAATTATGAATTCTCTACATTGAATATATGCTGCTCTGTTTGGAATGGCAGTTTGTCTGGAAGGTCATTTGAGAAAATATACGTTTTGTAACCCACACAGCCATGTCTTGGGTCCATTATTAAGCATCATAATTATGCCATCATGTGTACATGGTGTACATTTTCTGCAATGCCTTTTAATACATGTTCACAGCCGGCTCAGGTGGAAAACAAAGTCTTTGAATCTTTAATGTGTCCATTATCATTATTTTTGTAGCTGACTGGAGAAATGGTGAGGAGCTTTTATCTCCCACAGCATGGAGGTTAAAAGCAGAAGGTTTTTCTTATACATGCAACAAAAGTCAGTTTTGGATTTGTATTAACCAGAGATGGTGGGTTATTTATTTAGGTAGAAAACTGTTTTAATCCTAAAGTTAGCAATTGTTTCCCTCTTTCCTGAGGCGAAAACTCTTAGACATTTTCCTTATCGCTGGAAGTAAAGTTCAATAACTGCCCGTGTTTTTCCTCTGAGGGCCACCACCCCGTGGCGGCGGCATCAATTTTTGGCTGCCCCTTTGTGTGCATGAGTGCACTCATGTTGGCGCATGCCTTTTAGCCTCCCCTTTAATTATGGGGCAGCTTATTGAGTCAGCATTGATCTCTCCTGGTGTAACTATTGCTTGTACCTGTTTAAATCCTAAAGGCAGTGTTTATGCTTCTCGACGGTGCCATTGTGATAACAACAGGGCAAACATCCAAGGAATTCTCTGCATCATTATTTTCTAAATAAACTCTGTATGCAGCTAAGTAAACAATTGAAGCAACTGAAATGCTATTTTTGCATCAGAGAAATCAAAAGCAATGTTCTTTGTAATAAAATGACGCTTCTTAGCTGAGCTTTAATCTATTTAATCACAGAAACATGTTGGCATAAGGCGAAAAAAGAGCAAATGATGAAAGAATCGCTCAGATAAAAGCAAACAAATATATATATATATAAAATATACAGAAATGTTTGCAGATCTTAACAGTCAATCAGAAATTAAGTAACTGTTCACTGCACTAAAAAAAGTTTGTTGAATTAATTCTGCTTGGAAAAAGAACAACATAATTTTGCAATTGAGTTAAAATCATGAGAATAAGTTTGTACTCGCAGTCACCATCGTTTCCTGTCGTCTTCTTCGACTTTTCCGCCTCTATTGTGATGCAAAACCAAACGTTTCTATTGCAGTTTTGTGAAATACATTAATTTTGATAAAGGTGAAAATCCACCTTATTTTAGAGCAAAAGCTTTTTATGAAAAAACATGTTTTTATTTAAATTGCCTTATTTCCATTGAGCAAATTTATTTACGCAACACCAATTTGCACAATTATTTGTTCAATTTAATTGCAGTTGCTGTTATTAAATGGACTTTACTTCATATTACATAAAAAACACTTGGATTTGTGTTGCTTATTCACCTTTTTTGGCACACTTGTTCCACTTAACTTTTCATCAACATGCTTGAACAGAGAGATATATGCACAGCCATCAGCAGTTTCTCTGTGTGGCTTTTCACCCATATTAAGGGTAAAAATGTCCGTCTCTAGTCATCAGTGCAGATCATAACCTGGGCATAATTTAACATTTCTGCATTAGGGATGTTTTTCGTTTCATTCGCTTTGAACTATAATAATAAAATTTACCAGAAGTAAACAATAAATCTCACCTTAACACATCTGATGGTCTTCATTACGACCTTTACAGGCAGAAATGAAACCACTTTCACTACTTCCTTGACTGTTTCCTATGTTTGGAAGAGTTATGTAATTCTTGCATAACTGAAGTCCTGAAGGCATTTCTTCTAGATTGGTAGATACTGATTCCTTACTAGGGCGTCTTTTCCCTTTTTTCCCAACCATTCACAGCAGTTTTCCTTTCTGTTCCAGGTGTGCACCATGTCATCTAAAACTCATCCTCCCCTCATGAAGAAGCACAGTCAGACGGACCTGATCAGCCGTCTGAAGAGCAGGAAGATCCTCGGGGTTGGTGGCGAGGACGATGACGGGGAAGTGCACCGCTCCAAGGTCGGGATGTTCACACCAAAACCGAGTTTATTAGGACGAGAAACAGCTGCAACTAGCGATTAATCTGATAATCAATCTGTTAAAAAAATAGGCACATTCTGCTGGTTTTTGTTTTAAATATTTTCTGTACAGTATTAGAAACATATCTGACTATTTTTGGATTTACCGATAAAAGAGGTATTTTTATGTAAAATTTATATTTTTGAGCTTTACAAAAATATCAAAAACAAACTTGATGCCTTGATTTTTCCACAAATGTTTGAGGAATCCTTTAATCTCCATGGCAACCATTATTCAGCTGTGCAAAACGCCTGGTGGGACCGAGCCCCGCCTTAGAGGTTGAAGCTCCTCCCCCACTCAGCTCCTTCAGACTAGCCAGCAGCAATTAGCAAACACCTGGTGGAACTGAGAATCTGCTGATCTCATTATAGGAGCTACTTCTGAAACTCTTTAAAGAGTTAATAGAGGAGCCATGTTGTGATGACTTCCTGAAGGCGGAGTTTCAAAAAGAGCAGGGGTTTCTTAAAGAGACAGAGGCCCAAATTCAAGGCATTCAGTTGCAAGTTATAGTTAATCTATTTAATCTCAATTTTATAACAACTCAAGGTAACATAGTTGCTTGATTGTGCTATAAAATGACACTATGTGACTGGAAAACACATAATACTGGCTCTTAAAGAATTAGATTGCAAATGTTGTCTAAAACCACTAGGTGAAGCCAAAACTATATCTCTTACTTACAAAGGTTTTTTTTTTTTTTAATCTTAAATGCGAACTGTAAAAACAGCTCTGGAAAAAACGAAGAGCCCACTGCTCTGAACCCCATTAAAACCTGCTTAAAACATTAGTTTTGGCTTAATTGCTGCTTTCAGTTTATTGTGTCTTCAGCAAATTACCTTTTTGAGTTGAGTTTTTTGAAATGCTAAATTAGCTGATTCAGTAACTGATTCGTCACCATCAACCCGATGAATCGTCTCATCCCCTACAAACAGCTCTGCTATAAATGAAGCCATTCAGTTAAACTGCCGTTAGTCCAGCAGTGCATAAAGAAAAATGCCAGATGCCGATATTAACCCACAGAGGAGTTCTGGATTCCTTTTAAAAGCCGCAGTGGGCTGTTAATTGGCTCATCTCTGTCGTGGGCATTCGCCTCTCATGCTTCAGGGAATCTGGATCACGTAATGCTCTGGGCTCGCGCAGCTCCGCTGAGATATGGCCGGCTCCCCCGGGAGGCCGCCAGCCCGTTTCATCTCGCGTGTTAGATTACTTCCTCTTGTGTTTATGTCCGTACTTATGGACAATGCAAACCAAAACATAGCGGCTCCCATGCTGGTTTGTTCAAACAGAGGAGGAATATTTCGATTTCATGCCATAGCTGCAGGTTGTGGATCGTTTCTCTCCTTCCAAAGGACTCAAATATCACAGTTTTAATCATCTTTTTAAAATGTAAGATTTCATCGCTGTGCGTGGCCACAGCAGACAGCTCTGCTCTGAAATATTAATCAGGGAAGCGAGCGAAGGGAGCAGGCATACGGTGGCAGCTGATAGCTTGTGATGAGATGTCAGCCCTCTTTTCTCAGCCCTCCTGTTTGTTTTCTCTCTCAATGTTTTAGCGCGGAGCCTAACCCAGACATCTGTCACACAAATCTCTTTCAGCGAGCGCAGTCATGAAAACAGACGCATCTAAATAAAACCACTAACAACGACGCTGCATCTCTCCGTTTCTGACACCGACTATTATTTGATTAGACGCAGACTCTTCAGCACTGACTGGGTAAAACAAAAGCAGCAGGAATTACCAGTAAATCTGTATTTTTATGTGTTTGGTACTAGAAACTCACCGATCCACATTTTTCCGTTTTGATACTGTTATCTGAAGTTAGTATCAGCCGATACCGATCCGATACAGAAAAACAGCTAAATTGATTTAAAGTGTTTTTTATTTTGCACACAGACTAAAATGTACTGAAGTACAAATTTACTTAAATGCACCAATAGCTTCACTAGCTTGTTCATTCATGTAAAAACAACTTTAATTTATTTAGTCAGTTCAGTTAGGAGGAGGACAGCCAATGTAAAATAAATAAAGAAACTGATAAAAACAAGTTGACTATCTTGGTCGAACATGTAAGAATAAACTGCAACAAACCTTTTGTTCAGAAAATTTAATTATTAAATGTAATGTAAAATAAATAAAGCATAAAGTTGCTCAGAGCTCAGAATTAGACTGAATAGATCTGCACTTATGGGTATTGTCACCAATACCTGATCTAGAATTTTTTTCACTATCAGTACCGATACAGATAATGATATTGATAAAAAAGTTCTAGTTCGTTCTGGTTTCAGTTATAACAAAACATTTTTCTCACTTTATAAGTGAAATGATCTGCCAGTGGAACTTTGTCATCAGTATTGAGGAATTATTTACTTAAAACAAGCTGCTACATCTGCTGAAAAGTTACATCTAATTTAGATGTCTTGTTTCAAGTGTCCTACAATATTTGCACTAGAAACTGGACCAAAAGAACTCGGTTAGTTTGTGTGTGGAGTGAATTGTTTTGTCGTTGTTCTTGTGTGGAGAAGAGGCCCGTGGGATCGAATCTAAAAGTAACCTTGGCTGGCTTAAGTTATAAACGGTTGGACTTGACCTTGTGGGACCCATAAACAAAGGAGGGAAGTGCGGCCTGCTGACCGTCTCTTCCTGACTTCTTCACTGATAAGAGTAACAGCAGATTGGTAGTGTTGAATGGCCAGGCTCTGTTGTTTGTCCTGTCTATTGTTACCAACAGCTCCATTGACTCTAATAATGTTCTGCTTCAGCGCTATGGTGCTGTAGCAACAAACAAACCTTGAGACAAGCCCTCATCACACTTCATACCATAAATGTTTTGTGTATACGCTTCAACCTTGGCTGTTTGACTGGCACGCAAGAAATAGTGGCTGCTGTCGATGTGAAAACACTGGCAGTGACTCACTGTGGCCCCAAGCCTCTTTGTGTTTTATTGGCACTTTATGTTCAGTACAAACACAAACGACTTTATGGTTTTGAGATATTTTGAAAATGTTTCAGCTCTGCACTACACCTGTCGCAATAAATCAATTAACCGTATGATAAGTTAAATTGTGCTCAATAATTTGCATGATTCATCCTTTTATTTTCTCTTTCTGCCAAACACTGGATGGTAAAAGTCTTCAGTCTGGTGCTTTGGTCTCTAATAGATACTTTTTTACTTCAGTGTCGATTTTATTTGTTTTTTCTGTTTTGTTTATTTATTTTGGATATTTAAAATGTCTTCAGTGTTGAATGTTCATTAGAATTTAAGGTTTATTGATCTTTGAGAATGTATTCTTGCATTTTTATGCCATTACTGTCATATTACTTGAAAATGGTCTCAAAATAACATTATTGTTTATAGCGATAACTTCTGGGACAATTTATTGTCCAGTAAAACTTTATCATGACAGACCTGCTCTGCACATCTAGACATTAAAACTTTTGACAATTATTCTTTGTGACACAGTTTAAGCTCAGACTTGGAAGACATTTACCAAGTAGACTTGGGAAAAACCTACTTTTATTTGGTAAAATGTCTACTCAAGTACTGAGTAACTGATCAAATTATCAGTCATTTAATATTTAAATATTACATATTCAGACCAAAATGTCAAGATTTTGGTATTTTAGGACGAAAATAACTCATTCATTCCCTCAGGTAAATGTAACTAGTTTCTGCTCTGCATCACACCAGCTCTGTTTTGTTCATTTAATTTAATTCCAGTTTGTTTGTCCAGAAAGTCCGGTTCATTTGGGAAAACGTACTTTCAGTTGTATTCACCTCTGATCCGGACCAAAAACTCTGGTCCTGCTACAAACCTCTGTGTTGTTGCAGTTTGTTGTTAAAAAGCCTTAGAGGATGTGAATATGTCCCTGTGCTCGTTTTTTAATTATTTTTATCCTCCGAGTCTCTGAAACCAGCCGATTCTTCTCTGGATCTAACCGACTGATGTGAACACGAGCCGTAATTAGGCCTTTTTGCGTCTCTTTCCTGTTTTTCTCTCACACCCCCAGCCAACCCAGAGCCGTCAGTTAACTCTCAGTCCCCTTTGAGTGTTTGTCATGGCGGTCATGAATATTTATGTGTTCCTGTCAAAAACAGCCTCTGGAGCGCGGCACAGGAAGGCTGATTCACCTGGTCATGTGTTCGCAGCTGGTGCACAGGGACCCACAAACAGGCTGCACAGCCAGGAAGGATGTAATGGCTTCTGACTGAAACTTTTCATCTCGCTAATTTTTAGGTTTTGGCTCCAAGGGACTCCGGGTTTTTTTAAAGTTCCCGTTCAAAGATGGCGGCAGCCGCGGGCGAACGTTTAGAAATAAACCGAAGGGAATGTTTTTCTGGCTTTCTTGCTTATTTGCAAATTCTTGAAAAACAGCTTCTTGTACATTTAAAGTAATAGCTACAGTCTCTATCAGGCTGGTCGCTATAAATCAATTAATTGTGTGATAAATTAAAATTAGATCAATAATTACCATTGCATGATTCATCGTTTTTCTCTTTTCTCTCTTTCTACCCAAGAAACTTAAAACATCTCCCAGTTCCAGCATTAAATGTTAATTAGACTTTAAAGTTTATTGATCTTTAACGATGTGTTTTTGCATTATTGTCATGACATTACCAGTGAAAATGGTCTCAAAACAACAATATTATCGTTTATCGCCAAAACTTCTGCAACAATTTATCGTCCAGCAAAATTTATTATGACCGGCTCAGATGTGACGTTGATCCAAATTTAGATTTAAATTGTAACGTTTCTTCAGCACACTGCAAAAACACAAAGTCTTACCAAGTATTTTTGTAGTTTCTAGTGCAAATACACTTTAAATAAGACAAATTCACTTAAAATTAACTTTTTAGCAACAAATATGAGCTTTTTAAAATTATAATACTGATGAAAAATTACTAGTTCCATTGGCAGGTTATTTTACTTACAACAAAACATTTTCCCATGTTTATAGATTAATTTATCTGCCAGTGGAACAAGACGTTTTGATTAATATTAAGGAGTTATTTACTTTAAATAAGCTCCTAAGTTAGTCTTATTTGAACAAATCATCTAGAAAAATTTAGTCTCTTTCTTTGATGTAAATCTATTTAAATTGTTGGTGTATAAATATTAAAATATAAATATGAATTAAAGTGCCATTTTTAGCTAAAACCTCTTTTTTTATTGCTCAGTTTATTTTTCTGTGCACCTTTCATGCATCAGTGGACAGATACGCTGCTCTAGCTGTGTTGGTACAGTGACAATAAAAATGTTATCTTGAATTGTAAAACCCTCCTCCTTTTGCCTGAGTACCAGAGCTTTTCTTTCATTCACTCTGATGTTTTGTCAAACAGAAAATTACTTTCCAATTGATGCTGAGCTCCCAGTAAACACGGCGAGCCAGAAAGTGATTCATCATTTCTCTCGCGCTGCGTTCTTTGTGTATTTTTAGTTTCGGTAATGCCGTCTGACTCCAACGCTGCTCCTCTTCAGAGACGAGGCATTTCAGGATGAAGGTTGATGTTGGAAACTCAGAAAAACAGTTTTCTTTTGTTATGTATGATCTCATATGTGTGTTTTTCCTCCCCCTAGAAATTATAAAAGTTTAAAAAAATAAACGGGTGGTAGGATTTAAGAAGAGTTGTTTGGGTAACACCTGGCTAAGTTTTATTTTTAATTCTGACTTTTCTTTTTTCTTTCGGGGGAAGTTTATTTACCCCTTGCCCTTCTGTATCTCAGTCTGAAAAGGAAAATCTAAATTTGTCGGTGCATTTCTGAGAACATATTTTCCAGTTACTTGAGGACAGAACTTCAGCTCTTTGCAGATAAAAAAATAGAAATAACCTTTTCTATGCTGAACGTACGGCTCTGCACACAGAAAACTCATAAGTATTTAACAGAGGGAAGCTTTAAGGACATGTTGTTCATCTTAAACAGATTCTGAATCATCCAGTGAACATGTTTTGGTTTTATTTTTTGTTTCGAGGCCTCCTATATAGAGCATCTTAATAGATGCATCTAATAGAGATGGTGAAACCAATTTCTGAATTTGTAAAGTTCTGACTAAGTTCTGGATTTCTAGGTTATTCTGATTTCTCTTTTGCAAACTCCCCTAAATTAACCCTATTCATTAATAATGCATTGTGAGAGGTTATGACAAACATGTCATTAAGGAGATGAGGACTTTCTGAGTCTCTGGTTAGCATAATAATCTGTTTTTTTCTCCCCAAGGTTGATTTAAAGTGCTTCTTTTTACCAGCTGCGCAGCTTTTAGTACAGCCTCAGGATGGTTTCCATCCCTGCTTGTCGAGGGTTATCGGATGCTAAATATCTGGCGAGATGGCAGGATTGTGATAACATTTCCCCTCTCATAACTCATTTCCTTTTTTTTTCTTCCTCTGCTGCCATGTTTGCTCACAGATTAGTCAGATGCTCGGAAACGAGTTGAAGTTTGCAGTGCGAGAGCCGATCGGGTTGAGGTAAGACTTTGAGTGCTCTCTGACTTCACAGCAGAGTTTAGCGCGTTTTTGTTTCCATTTGTTTCAAGACGGATTCATTATGGCATGTTTTTTTTCTCCTAGGGTTTGGATTCTCATCTCTGCTGTGGGTTTCACACTAATGGCCATAACGGTAAGTGTTTAAAAGGATCCACGTTTAGCTGTAACAATAGACTTTGTTTGAGAAATATTTGTTTTAGATGTAAAAACATTTAGTTTTTATAAATTTTAGTAAAATATTGTCACATGAACGTCGCCATATTATTCATGCTGCAATGCATTCTGGGTAAATGACGTCTAGTGGTCCAACTGCGCTAGCGCCGTCCAGCCAAAGCAGTTATCAACATTATTAAGCCTTTTCAAATTGAACCGGATCGCATTGAAATCGATCGGAACATAGAAATCACAAGAGGTGATGAAGATGAGGAGGACCAAACAGAGGAAGAGGACAGAGCTGCTACCTTCAACTTCATAAATGAAACAATAACATTTACCTCTGGTCGTACTGTGTGATCCAATAAGTACTTCTACAGCTCTGTGTCCGGTTTGATAACAGCTGTTTAGGGTCCGGTCTCCAGGTCCAGTGGCACCGTACCACTGCCTCAAGAGCTCCATTAGCATTTAAAGAGCTTCCAACGCTCTTTAAATGCGTTAAAGTTTTAGGCGCTTTGTGGATAAACACTGTTAGCACTGCATTTATTTTTAGCTTGTTAAGGTATTGATCCTTTGTCTGTTTTGCTCATACAAATGACTGAAAGTCTTCTGGAGAGAAATGTTGAGAGCACAGATTAGGTCCTTCGGAAGTTGTTTGGCTCCAGCTCTCTTCCTCTGCGCTCTTCTTTTTTTTTCATGTGGCAAATGATCCAGATTTGTGTGGGAAGATCCAGGTCCAGACACAGTGTGGCATTATCTAAAATTACACCAGTCAACTACTCAGGAAAAGTTAGCCTTCCTGTGTTCACTCTGCAGACTCCAGTACAGAATGGACCTAATGACGTCATCAACCCAGCAGGTGAAAACATGGCAACCTCCATGGGTGGAAAATATAACAAAAGTTATACTTTTTTTTTTTTTTTGTAAGTAATTATGATTTTTGGCGTATCAAAAACAGTAATTGTTTTAGTTTATAGGAAAATTACAACATATTTAGGCCAATATGTTAAACTAATCTTGGATCACTTTAATGCAGAAGCATTTCCAAAGTCATTCAGTTTTATTTGACACCATCAATAAAAAAATGTGCAGATAATAAAAAAAGGAAGATGCATTTTGCAAAAAATCAGACACAGAGCTATCTCCGGATTCATCATCAGTGTATTACTGAGCGTTATCTGCTTACACAGCTCCCTCTTTGTCAGCCTCGCTGTCAAATTCTCAATATCCTCAGTGTTCTGGTCATGAGCGGTGACACTGACTCACAACCCAAAAGACTTTGGGAAGCACAGAATGCTACTGTGTTGATATGACAGGACTGTGTTGAGCCTTTCTTCCCCCCATACAGGCTCTGGTGTTTCCCAACCAACTCTACGAGCTTGTTTTCGAGGAGGAGCTTTCCACAACTAGCATCTCTGTTCGCCTTTATGGAGCAGCGCTGCTCAGTAAGTTTCAAAATGTCCAAACTCACAAGAAAGGCACAGAAAATACACCTGACTTCCCATCATGCCTGGTGACTCTGAAGGCTTTCTCATTGTTGGCAGAGTTTGTCACAGTTGGGTAGTAACAAATTACCTTTTGTAACTTTTTTTTGGGGGAAAAAATGTACTTTTTACTTTTACTTAAATAACTTTCTTATGATGCATTTTACTCCCCTCCTACCGGGCCGCAGTAAAATCGCCAAGCCTTGACTGGTCCGCAGTGATAAAAAGGTTGGGGACCACTGGTATATAGAAAGAAATTCATTTGGAAAAAACTGTTTCTTTTGCCTTATTGCTTTTTTTATATGAACTATTTTCATTTTGAGCTTTTAAAATGCCAACATTTCCACTTAATTATACATTTTCGGTTCATCTTATGATTTAATTCTTAAATTTCATCAGTCAGTACTTGAGTAGACTTTTTACCAAATACTTTCTTAGTCTTGGGTAATTTCTTAAACGACTACTACTTGAGTAAAAATAATTTAAAGTAGTGCTACTCTTACTTGAGTACAGTTTTTAGGAACAGTGCCCACCTCTGCAGGGTTTTAACATTTATTTGTGCCAATGCTATAAATACTCATTGCTCAACTGCATGTGGGATTTTTGCGATAATGTCTTCCAATGCATTCATTGGAACTGGCACACACTCCTCATTCAGACGTGACATAAAGAGCTCTCTTTCTGCTGGAAAAGTCTCTCCTTCAGGCCCCAAGCAGATGCTGCTTTAATCTGATACAGTTCAGTTCTCCAGGAAGGAAGACGGCTTCAGGCGAGGAGGAGAGAAATTCTCAGGAAAACTAGCAGCTAATGCTGCAGTCGCCTCTTGTTTCGGTCGCTTCAGATGTCAAGTTTAAATCCGGGGGGAACTTGGTGGGAAATGACAGGACTGCTGAGGCGCAGACACAAGGAAATGCACTTTGTTTCATTTTTCGCTTTACTCTAAACCAGAGGTGTCAAATTAAGATCATGAATGTTCTTAATGAGCCGGATGTGCCAGGATATATTGATAAAACCCATTAATAAACTCTTATAACATCAAAAAAATAGCTGTCTGCATTTTATAAATGTCATGAAATAAGGCCGAGGAAGCAGTGTTATAAAAGTGAAAACTGATTCCTTCAGAGAGTTGGCAAAACTTCAACCCAACGTTTTTCTCAATTTCTGTGAAAAATTAGCAATAAACCTAAGTTGTGCATTAGCATAAAAACATCCTGGGAGCTGTTGATTTTATGTGAATTTCCACAATCACGCTCTGGAGACTAGAGGGCCATACAAACGGCTACAGCGGGCCAGATTTGGCCCCCGGACCTTGAGTTTGATACGGTGATCTAAACTCTAAACGCCCCCTAGTGGTCTGCAATATGTTGCATGTAAACAACTGTTTAAATAAAAATAGCAATTTTCAAAGAAGCAGAACCACTGGGACTATAAGAATTAATAAATAACTAATAAATTAATAATGACAATTTAATTAATACATGATGCATAAAATAATAATAAAATAAAATGGATAAATATTTATTTGTCGTAACATGAGCTCAAAGTGAGACGCATAAGCCTGGCTTACCAAAATATTGTGATTAAAAATGGTAATGTCAACAGCTGTTGTTTTTACTTGATAAAAAACTATTAAATTAATTAACCCCTTAACTGGCGGTTTCCCATCCATGGGACAAATCTAGTTTGTTTGAATATTCTGCCGTTTTTGCCTCCAGTTAAGGGGTTAAATATAATAGATTAATACAGTTAACAGCAAAGCAATCCAAGTCTATTTTTCTTTTTTTGCTTTTAAGTCACAAACAGCCCTAAAATGTTATTAATGCAGACAACACTTGGTAATGAAGAACATCTTGTTGTTTTTTATTTCCATGTGTTTGACGTCATTGGAAAGATTAAAAACTTTGCTTTCATAATCTGTAACTCAAAATGCCCCGAGTCACATTTACCAAACGGTGTGGATGAACAAAGAAAACGGTACGCGAGTTGAAAATATTTTAATTTTGGGTTGTATTTATTAAGATGTCGTGTTACTGCGTTAAATACGTTAAGTGGCCTGAAAAAGTCTGAGAAACGCTGCTGTAAACCCAATAAATCGAGGTTTATTTTTTTGTTTTCTGTGCCGGTGGTTGACAGGCGACAGACACTGATTATAAATAAGCCTGGTAATTATGCCGTTGTGCTTCGCCCTGCTCTTAGACTGTATTTTAGAGACGAGCAACAATCATTTTAACGGCCCTAATTTGAGACGAGTCCGTCAGTCATTAAATGGCTCCATGAAGAAGAACTCGCAGCGATTAAAGGCCAGGAGGAAGAAAAGAAAGAGGAGGATTTATCTCACAAAGTTCTCACCTCTAAACAGCAGTCTGAGCGTTTTCCAGAATTTCATCACTTTAATAACTTTGTCCCACTTCTGCTCCAAAGCCAACAGGAGACATCCACTGGAGTCTAACTTTAACATTTCTGGATTTAAAATAAGCGATGAGCCGGTGAGAATCTGGGCTAGTTTAAAAACCTGACAACAGTTTTAGCTCATTTAATTTTCTCTTTCAGAAGTAAAATAGAGCATTGTTATATCAAGAAGTTCCTCCAGTTTTTCACAAATCACAAGGATAAATTAAATATTCAGGTTCAGTTTTAAAGTTATTATAAAAATTATTAATAAAATAGCCTTTACAGTCGCTTGGCAAAATAACTATAAACTTTATTTCACCACTATTTGCTGTATTTACAGATGCAAGTCTTGCTATGGAGTGTCTTCTAACACCTGTTGATTAGATTTGACTAGGCCATTCCAACATGTGATAATGCTTTGATTTAAGCCATCCATAGAAGCTGTCAATGTATTTAGGGTTGTTTTCCATCTAGATCACATGTGTCAAACTCGAGGCCCGGGGGCCAAATCTGGCCCGCTGTAGATTTCTATGTGGCCCTCTAGACTCCAAATTACATCAATTAGATCCTCCAGGTTTTCACAAATCTGCAAAATTCACACAAAATCATCAGATTCCCACATTCTTTCTGATTTTAATGACATTTTCCTCAAAATTGGCCTAAAACTTTGTGTTTAATTGACTGCTGCCTCAGCCTTACTTCATGTAAATTATAATCTGACCGATACGATTAATAAAAAGTCACATTTAACATCATTAGAGCAAATGTCATAAAAAAATCCTTTCAAATATTTCTAAATTAGCACCAGGAAATCTGTGATTCTGATTACAAAATTCTGGATGGACTGATCCGTGTGAAAAGATGTTCAATATTTTATTTTAAGAAACACTTATTGAATGTTGAAACAATCAGCTATTTATTGATATTTGAACAATTTAATTAGTTTTAATCAATGCATTCTGGCCCTTTAAGAACATTCAGGTTTTGATTTGACCAGAAATTAAGATGAGTTTGACTCCGTTGTCGTAAAGAATGAAGATCTCCGTCCTAAATATAGAACGGTGTAGGAAAATGCAACAATAAGTGTTTTATTGGAGTATTTTGATCTCATGAGGACAATGTCAATAATTTTGAAGTCTTTATCAAACTCATGTTAAAAAACACTGGGTTGGTCAATTTCCTCAATGCCAAAAACAAAACAACATTGCATCCAAATAATCCAGACGCTTGTTTGAGTGAGGAAATAACTGCAAGGTTAAATTTAAATAACTTTCAGAGCAATACCTTTAAATGAACAACAGGAAGTGATGCAGGATGTGGTCGCCTACAGAGATTATGATTTCCAATAAATATTGTTTTTACCTCTTCACTTCATTTCCTGACTAAAACTCAAACGGCCAGAAACGTCTCCCAAACTGAAGAGTTTTTACACCATGACAATTACATTTACTCTGTAACTTTTTCTTAAGTAACTTTAAAAAAAAAAACTTTTAGGAATATTTTTACTACACTGCACTTTCTACTTTTACTTGAGTATTGTTGCTCTTGATAGAGTAAAATTTCAACTTCACTGAATGAAAACACAAAAACAAACATGTTTTAACCAAAAGTCCATGAGACTCAGTCACACACCTGCAGTTTCTGTTCATTTCATAAATAAACTGATTGGAAAAAAAATTATTTCACCTGATTTTATTTTTTATTTATATGAATTATTTTAATTTTTGTTCTAAAATATCAACATAGCTCTTTATATTTTGCTCTGTATTATTGTGCAATTTTTAAATATTAAATTATTGATAATTTGACTGTAGCTTTAAAAGTAAAAATAATAAAAACTGTCCTCGAAGAATCGGGTCAAACCTTCTTCATCTTTATTCATCTGCAGATGCTGCATGACTGCTAGCAGGATGTTATTTGTCAGATGTATTTTATTGTGCCAAGATTGTTAATCCTACCAACTGCTTTGATGCTCAGCTGAAAAGTTACAATTTCCACTAAAATGCAGATGAATATGCAGCTTCCTGATGTCCCTTTTTACCAATGTAATTTAAGATTAAGCTAGCATTTGTTGCAGAGAAAAAAAGGTCTTAATAAACCCCAAAATGGATTGTAGAGATGATAAACTGATTTAGAAACATTTTCTTTTGCCTGATTTTATTTTTTATGTGAATTATGGACATTTTAGTTTTTAAAATATCAAAATTACCACATAACTTTATATTCTAAATACTGAATGATTGATAATTTGATCAGTTACTCTACTTTTTTCCTCTAACTTTAGTAATCTCTTATGGCTACTTTATATTTTTACTTGGGTAAAAACATGTTGAAGTTGAGCTACTTTTACTTGAGTGCTATTTTTTGGATCTGAATTTAGGTGATCTTAGAAATCATAAACATAACCTGGTTACAGTTTTGGTAAGCTGAAACTATAAGTGCGTCTCTGCGAGGCGATATGTGCATAAATCACCGCTGAGCTCCATAAGGCCAGCTAGAGCCGGGCTTCATTATGATAAATGTCAGCAGAGCTTCAGGGAGCAGCAGAGAGGGAGGGCATGTCTTGCAAGACGAGGTGCAGCAGTCGGGGTGAAGGATGGAGGCTCAGCTGCCACACAGATGGATCCTGGCAGGGAGAGGATGCAGTCCATCAGCCCTCCCACCTCGCTGCCCACCCCTTCTCCTCCTCCTGGACCCTTTGCAGCGTGACGTCACACGCGTGAGATCCCTGCTGGAGGGCAAAAAGCTGCTGGCTGATGATGACTACCATTGGTTTTAGCTGTTCATTTGTAAATATAACGCGCTAAATCTTAAATGTAGGCCTGCTGTGTAAAAGACAAAGGGAGTCGGTGCTTTGCTACTAATTGTCAACACTATGACAACTAGATAATGTTATAAATAATAAAAACAAAGACGACGGAAGTGGTTCAATTATTCTTGCTTGATTTTGACAACCGTAACATGTAGATGTGAGGCGGCGGCGTGTTTCAGTTCAGATACTAACTAAAACAAACTCTGACGTGTCATCAGTAGAGCTGGTGTTTAAATTAGCAGTGTTAGCTTAGCTAATAGCAGTGTTAGCTAATAGCAGTGGTAGCTAATCCACCACAGAGATCACTTATTAATAATCACAAAATTAACATTAAGCCTAAAAACACAAAACTGTAACAGACTGAATGTTCTGTTCTTTGTGCGTTTTGTTTTTTTTTTGTTTATTTTTTGTGTAAATCCTGAAACACGTTGTCTGTTTTACGTTGTTCTTTATCGGTTTTTCTGCTTTATTTTTCTCCTTTGCTGTGTCTCACTGTGACAAGTTGATAATACCTACATCTCCAGGTTTCGTTCTGTTGTTCTACCACGGCAGCGTAAAGGAATCGTCTTTTTCCTCTCCCAGAGTTTGCGCATGCGCGAAATGTCCGGATGTAAATGATAACACGCAGCGGGTTCGTAGTGGAGGAAAGCGATATACCATTTTATGACACAGGCTTCAGAAAGCTCAGATGTAATGTACATGATGAACTGTCATCCTGCTTCAACTAGACCATTTTCCCATTTATTTATGATAAATGGGAGTCAGCGCTCCCCAGAGCTTTTCTCTTTGCTCTGTTTTTATTCCCACGCCTCTAAACCCTTAACCTATGAATTCTCTTTGATCGTATCTTTTTCCAGGCCTCGCCCTCATTATGTGGAACGGCCTCTACACAGCAGAAAAGGTCATCATCCAGTGGACTCTGCTCAGTGAAGCCTGCTACTTTGCTGTCCAGTTTCTAGGTAATTAACAGATCTTAAGAGTTACCATGTTGTGTTTCTGTGCTGTTCAAATCCCCTCTGATTTTACTTTGATGAACGTCGGATGGGTTCAGACCTCAGTGGGAATGAGTTACATCATTTATGGACATGTGGACAGTGCTCTCTTGTGGTACGTTTGGAGAATCACAGCTTTGAATCAGATTCAATGTAAGGTTTCAACATTTATTCACACCATTAACTTTTCCACATTTTTGTCACATTGTAGCTGAATTTTGATGGGGTTTTTTTTTAGGATTTTATCTGATAAACTTGACAGTTTTACACTATTTTCTGTTGGTTTAAGGTAGATTTTCACAAGCTTTTATAGATGGTTTAGTGTGTATTCTGCTCCCATTACTAATAATACAATCTGAGAATATTTTCTGGTTTAAAAAAAAAAAAAAAAAGCAACTCTCAAGCAAAACAACTTCAAAACATGTAAAAAAACAACATTTTTTAGAAAAGTAGGGAGTAACTTTCTTGCTATATTTAGCAACATTTCAGATAGAATAAATCTGAATCGGCAGGTCAGGCTCTTTAAAGATCGTTGATTAGCCAGAAAACTGCAGTCGGTGCATCGACCATATAAAAGTTATATTCTACATTTTTAGTGTTTTCTGAAAATGAGAATTTATTCTCAGCCAACTTAAATAAAAATAAATAAGAGAATATATGTTCAGGAAACGGTTTTTGTTTTGCTGACGTTGGTTTGTGTTTTCAGTGACGTGCGTCACCCTGATAGAGATCGGCATCCTGCCCAACGCCGCCATGCTGCTGCTCCTCAGTCGAGTTCTCTTCTTTGTGGTCACCGTCTCGTACTACTACCACCTGGGCCGCAAGCCCAAGAAGATCTGAGCCGACTGCGGCGCTTCGCCGAGGGGTGTTTCAGCACAAATCACAGCTGGGGGTCAGGAGGTCTCATTGCTTTGTAAGTAAAAGGCCTCATACCCCCTTTCTGTGGGACCTGACCTACTACAAACCCCACCAAAGTGATATTTAACAGACGAGCAGAGTGTCACATCGCCACCGATTCAACAGGAACAAGAAACCTCAACGCCACGCTGAGCGGCTGGGCTTCACACACATTCCTCCTCTGCGTAGTTTTGAGTGCTGGACGCTGCATCTGTGTGAGACTTTAAAGTGTACAGGACAGACGGCTAGGTACCACCTGTTGGTGTTTCTCTACAGCTATACGATGTCCAGGTGAAGTGTTTAGTGTTTTTCCTTTCATCTAACTACTGTTTCCTTTATCACGCTCAAGGGTTTGTGCTATTTGTTGTTTTTTGGACGTGAACTCATATTTTATATGTGAAAATGAGAACTGCCTTCCTCTGAATTTCCTAGAAAAATCATTAGCCGTCTGTTTCAGATGAGATCAATGCTGGATTACTGACACAAAACAAACTGATGGGTTGAGAATCCAGAAACTCTCTGTTCACCCGTTCAATCAAGACTGGTAATCATTTTACCGTTTAGTCTAAAAATTGGTGTCTTAGTTTTGAAATCTCTTATTTGTCAGCCTTTAAGCTGAGTGTTGTTAAAGCACAACTAACTGTCATGTTGTTATGTGAACCTGTGAGGTGAATCGTCCCAGAGAAACCATACAGTTGTCTCTGCTGCCTGTGCACTATTAGGAGGAACTTTAACCTAACTGAAAATCAAACCCTTCATGTGTAATTAGCGGGTCCAATCGAGCATGTCATGTGCTTGATCAACACATAATAACCTGTTATAATCTCTTAGTTATGTAGCATAGCTTGTTTTTTAATGCCATGCACCATATCCATAGTCTTGCCTTAAAACAACTTTAGAGTCATCAGTTCTATGATTGTAAATATGTAAATAAGTATTTAATATTAAGTGGCGTTCTTGTGAACCAAACAGGGAACTTGTTCAGTATTAGTCAATGATTATTAAAGGTTAAATCTTCTCTTAATGTGTCTTATTTTTGTACCTATTTAAATCATATTTTGTTCAGTCGTTTGCCACCCTGGTAAAGATCTGTAGGAAAACTTTTTAATTAAAAACACATTTTCAGTTGTGAGGAAAAGTTCATAATACACTAATGCGATAAACAAAACAATAACTATAAATACATGTACAGAAATTAATAATAAACACAATAAATACAATTGAAAAATCCATCAAAAATGTACAAAAAAATTTAACTTCATAATTTTTCATAACTGCACCCCAAGTAAAAAAAAAAAAAAAAATCTATAAAATAGAGAAATTTTTTCCCAAACAATAAAAAAAAAAATTCATAAATATTTTTAATGAACATTGGAGCCCAAACTGTTAATATTACTAAAAATATGTGGAAAAATCTTTGAAATCTTTTATTATATCCTGAACAGCTTTTATATATTTCTCAGATATTTTGATTAATTATCGTATTATCTATCATTACCATTGATGGATAATTATAGATTATCAGATTGAAGTTAAAACTCTGGCTGCTCTAAAACATTAATATTACTTCTAGTCAGCAGAATACAGATTTTAAATCTTAAAAATATATATCTTAAAATAATAATCTGTATCTACAATAAATGGTTGTTATAAACATTTGTGAGCTTTAGAAGGTTTTTCTTTATTTATTTTAAACCTCGCCTCATATCCACTCTGCTCAGCGTTTTCTGCCCGTCCAGCCTCTTTGGTCACAGTTTTTTATTTTTGTTTTACTTTTTATAAACCAGCTGACTAATTGTTTTCTTTTCTGTTCTGATGTGACGTATGGCTAAAAGAAATGGGCACATTATATTTTCACCCAAAGCAAACAGGAAATCATAAATAAGCAGATACTGAACAACTGAAATGAGAAAAAAATGCTCTATTTTTGTAGAAATTATCACTTTATTTAAGAAACAATTATTTGAAGCTAAACCATTTTACACGTCTTTACCAGGGATCCAAAACATGCAGAGGATGTTATAAATTTCATCACCAAACTAATTTGTCACAACTTTAGTAGCTGTCCCATCTGATTTATTGATGCAGTAACCAAAAAATATTCTTAAAACAAATCAGCACATTAAAGTTTGCTTACCTAAGCAGATATTTATATATATATTTATACATTTTTTTTTCTATCTGGAATGCTTTACTGAGAGTAAAAACTGATTATTTGTCATTAAAAAACGTCCTTTTTCATCAGTTTGAAACTTGAAAATCAAAATGGATTCAGACTATACGCAAGCCGAGTTTCTTCAGTGGTGGTCCATCAGGTTTCCAGTGGCCACATTAAGTCCTGCGCCAGAAGGGAGAGGTTCTGCGGTCAGAGGGTGTTTTTTTTGTTTTGGGTCCACAGCTGCAGATTCAGCACTGAAGGGAAATGTGCGCCGTCCTCACCCATGTTTCAGCTCAGATGGGGGAAGCTGAAACACGGGTGAGGTCTCCTGCACCCCTAAAAAGCCGTAATTATGCCTTTTTTTTTTATTTCTGCAGGGTTTAATTAGAAGCAGCTCTCCCGAGTAACATTGTGTTCCCCAACCTTACGTTGCACCGCTTTGCGCTGACTAGCATAATTATGGAGTAAGAAAAAAAAAAGTGTCGTTCCGTTTCCATCAGTGCTGCAGGCCTCAAACCATCAGCCTGGTGAAATGTTCAAAGGTCTGCAAGGCAGGTCTATTTCTGGAGAGAACAGCAATTTTGCCGAGGAGGGCAGAGGAGAGGAGGCAGAGCAACTCTTTCATCGTCCCTGATGTCGTAAATTAGAAATATGAAACTGGAAACTAGTCTTCAAGTCTGAAAATAGTGCAAAAACGCTTCATTCCCTCACAATGTTACAGACGGCGTATGTTGTTTATCTGTTTTAAATTGTAGCAAAGTGTTTTCATGTATATATGTGGAATATTGTACATGATAAATTAATTGTCATTGAATTCTGATTATTAGTTTGAAATAAAAACACTTGTTTATTATTGGAACATCTAAAAATGAACTCATTTTGTTTGATAAGTGAAAAGTACGTGTGGGTCAGGAACATAAAAACACTAAAATCAACCAAATAAAGTGATTCTTTTTTTATTCTTTGGATTGCACTGCAAAACCACAAAATATTACCAAGTATTTTAGGTCTAGTCTCTAGTGCAAATGTCTTAAGTCATCTTTTCTAAGATATTTACACTTCGTAAACTTGACTAAGATATTTGCACTAGAAACTAGACCAAAACTACTTAAGTGTAATTCCAAAATAAAAAACAATAAAAAAAGATTTTGCACATTTGTTGCATTAAATGGAAGGCATCTACTTTTCAAATTAAACACATTTACTAAGTATAAGAACAGGATTTGGGTCAGTTTCTTTAAAAAAAAACTTGCTAAAATTTAGCAAAGATTAATAAATTGGATAAAAGCTGATTTGAGTGTAGTAATGTCTGCTTTTCAGTAAAACTGGCATGGCTCAACTTACAATAAAAGCTTGTTTATAAAAACACAAATACTTTGTTTAAAAGTTAATATTTTTCAATGTTGCCAAACCCCGTGACATCACTGCTCATATGTAGTTAGTGATAGCACTGATGTGACATCACTGATGTCATATATAGGCAGTGATGGCACTGATGTGATGCCCTATGTGACATCACTGATGTCATATATAGGCAGTGATGGCACTGATGTGATGCCCTATGTGACATCACTGATGTCATATATAGGCAGTGATGGCACTGATGTGATGCCCTATGTGACATCACTGATGTCATATATAGGCAGTGATGGCACTGATGTGATGCCCTATGTGACATCACTGATGTCATATATATAGGCAGTGATGGCACTGATGTGATGCCCTATGTGACATCACTGATGTCATATATAGGCACTGATGTGATCACCTCGGTAATTTGACGTGGGAAGTGAGGGATGGGAGCATTGAACAGAGTTTTCCCAAGTTGTTTTTGTCAGTTTATTCGTGGCTTCTACTTGTTAGCATCGAGCTAATTTGTCTGTGAACGTAACACACCTTGTTGGGGCTCATACGTCACCAACCAACTTTTTCAGCTAGCTTAGAAACCGGCCTGTTTCTAAGCTAGCTGTTTCTAAGCTTAGAAACCGGCCCATACCGGTTCCCTCCTGACGTGTTGATCAAATCACCGGCTTTGCCTGAATTTATACCGCATGATTTAAATCACTATCAAACAGCGCTTCCCCTTAAAAACGTACAAAAGACGAGATGCTAACCAGTTCTTTCCACACATGCTAGACTACATGACGGTGCGGCATTGTCTACATGGTTACCAATGGTTAGACGCGTAGCTTCTCCATAATGCAATGTTTAATATATTTCTAATAATACTTATAAAGTTTAAGAACGTTAATCATCTTACCTTGTAAAAACTGTTCGCTCCAGATTCGCCGTCAGGGCCGATTAACAGTCATGATTAACAGCTGCTGCTGTTTCTTTCCTCATTAAACGTTATAAAACGACAAGTTTGGTTTATATCCTTGTCTGTTTCTGCAGCCGACCTCGCAACAACCTGTGATCATTTTGACTGCGAAGTCAACAGAATAGAAGCGACATTAGGTTACAGATGTCTGCTTTTAGACTGGATTTAAAGGAGGTGTTGGTGACGTCACGTGCAAAAGGTCAATATCTGGCTCAAAAATCTTGGTGTACTTGTAGCAGCTCATCAGCGGAAATGACACATTAACATGTCTCAACAGGCTGTTTTGTAATCCCACTTTTGCTTGTTATCTTCTGAAACATGTTGAAACTCGTCTGCCCAAATAAAACCTTTTGTAAAACCCGGCCTGTTGCAGTAGTGCTGTTATGTTTTGTTTGTAGACTTTTAATATATATATATATATATATATATATATGTTTTTTGTTTCGTGTGTTGCATTTTTGTACAATTATTCCTTGTGGTTTCAGATGCAATGAAGCTGAAAGGATATTTGCTCATTCCTTTTTACTTTTGGACAGTGGTTATAGTGTGTAACCGTGGCAACAAGATATTGTTTTTACAAATGGGAGCAGCTGATTATCTAAATTGTTCAGATATTCACTAAATGAGAGGAGTTGAAAAGGAGGAATCTCTTAAATCGATCATAATCTGCAACAGCAGTCTTCAGTCAGAGGTATCTTCAGATTTGTTGCGAGACTGACTGCTGCTGGAGATATTTCCTGCCCCAGCATTACTATCCACGTCTTTGAAAGTACCTGGATGATATACATAAACATGTTTATGTCCAAATGTCACAGGGAAACAAATTAGTTAGAGTTTGAATTTATATCTTTTAAAGACAAATATATATATTTGTTTATGTTAAATCCTAAATAAATATTTACATTTGAAATTCATTTCAAAATAGCTCATGCTTGAAAACAGAAAACATCAGATGCTTTTATTCCTTCAGTATTTTTCCAAATAGATCCTGGATACTGTTTTTTTTATTATTATTTAATTATAAGACAATGACATATATAACAATATATTTCTGTACATTTCTGTGTTTGTGTTCTGTATTAAATGAAAGACTCACTCTGATGACGTATGTGACACGTAGGGCTCGATGGGAATCTGTTATGTCTGCCGCCGCATGGTGGGGGTGTGAACACGTCCGTTCACGCACGCAAACACACGCACACTCACGCACACTCACCCCACAGAAAAGGAGGCAGAGACAAACATCCAGTTTTCTTTCTCACGGACTTTTTGCGTCCCACATTCAGCAGGATCCTCGGAGGACGTCTGCAGCCGACTCACAGTAAGTCCCGTTCATGTTTGTCCAGTTAACGCCAAGATAAAATACTTTGACTATGACACTTTGAAAATGAGTCCGAAGCGACCCGGACTCTCTGAGTTTTGTCCTTAAAAGAAAACAGGGTTTCGATAAATTGACCTAGAAATGAATTGAATAAAACTTGAACCATCGTTAAGATTTTTCCGAGGAGACTTTAAACTAATCTTTTTGGTTTGACGGTATGAAAATACTCAGTTTTTCCAACAGATCTCTCTCACTGGAACAGTTGCATCTGTATCAAAGTAGTGCAAAATCTGCCTTTCATTACACATTTATTATTAAATCTATAACAGCGAGTATCAGCTAGTGTCCTACACAAAGTTTGGTATTTATCATTCGTGAAGTTTATCATGTTATTACGAGATAAACAGGAGACTTAGACTGAGTTTTATTGCTTCAATACTGAAAGCAAACAGCAGCCAATTGTCAGATGACTGCGTGAGTTTGGGACGTTTTGCGCAAGTTGGTTGCTAAATGTTGTGGGCAGTGGCGTAACTCTGAAATCTGGGGACTGTGGGCAACCTGTCCTGGTGCCTCTTAGGAAATTTGTTTTTCTTTTTTCCAAGTTTGGCCACACGTAGTACGTAGATACTAGTTAAAAACAGAAAACAACAAAAGTTTATGGTGTTTTTAGCAAAATACGAAAAGAAAATATTTAATATAATCAAATAACTTGTACTCAAATAAAAAAAATTATACATTCCAACTGCAGCTGACAAAAGTAAAATTAAACAGACTCTAAATAAGGACGCATAACAAGCCAATATTGGCTAATATTGGTACCATAAGCTCATTTGTGCATCTTATAAAAGATCCAGATCACCGTTATAGTTCTACAAGGCGTAAATATTAGTTAAAATATTACTTGCTATAAAATGATCTATTTTAACAATTTAATGAATAATAATTGTCAGAATTTATTTTGAAGATTTTAATTCAATAGAAAGTCATGTATCAGTGCGCCCTCTGGTGGACACATCAAGAAAAGACTTTTTAAAATAATCTCATCTTTTATGAAATTAACTGGTTATCATCACATTGTACAGGATTATATCCTATGTGTTCAAGGGAAACAAAGTTATTTCTCCATCTTTCCACACGAGGCACAGAAAATAGCAAACTACAGTCACACTCTTCTTATCAGTATTTTTTGTTATTCTCTTTAAATCATACATTATTTTTATTTTATTACAATGAGATACAAAAAAATAGTTAATAAAAAACAATTTTTTAATTAAGGATTTCTTTTAGCACATGCTCGAATGAGCTAACAGCTTGTGCTAACAGGCTAGCAGCTAGCCTAATCGCTTTAAGATGCCAATGCCTTCATTGGAGTGGAGTTAGTTTAGTTTTCACCAGATATTTAAAACAAAACATAATTTTCTTTCTTGTATGCAAAGAAAAAATGTTGGAGCATTTTTCAAGTAGCCAGGGATTACAGTTTTTTTTTTCTTTTAGCAAATGCTCTTCATAATAAGGTTAGCAGTTTTAAAACCATAATTTGTGAAAACTTGTATAGTCTACTGGTAAGAATCCTGTTTATACCTACTCATTTAAAAGAAATATAAATGTATATCATTTATTTCAATTGAATTTCATGAAGAACACCACAGTAAACATCGTTACACACATGCTAATTTGCAAACCTGGTCCTTGGTTGGAGTTTTTTAAAAGCCAGCGAAATTAAAAATAAGGTTTCCTGTCAAAACACACACACACACTGCAACTCTAATATTTACAAATTAGTACCACAAACACTTTGATTTTTATTGTAAAAAATCACAAAAATAATCACAACATCCTGGAGGGACTGAAAAGACGTTCAATAATATTATTTGATTTTAAGAATTCATTGATATTTGATATTTTATCAATACATTCTGGCACAACCGGCCCTTTAAGAGCATTCATGGTCTTGATTTGGCCCAAAACGAAAATGAGTTTTACACCGCTGAATTAAACAAGAAAAATAGTTTATATATTGAAAATTTGAAATGGTTTTTAAGCTCTACTTATACATCCCAGACATACAATAATATTATATGTAGCTGCTGTCGTTCAATCTGTAATCTCAGCCATTTAAGCCATTAATAATTTAACATTTCTAACTCCATCCCATTATAAAATATCTTTATTTTCAGTCAACTGCTCCCTGACCTCCACATGGTCGTTTTCTGAATCGTGTCATCTCGTCGCTGCTGCAGTCAGAAAGGCTTTTTCAAATAAACAATCGACACATTTCAGAGAAGGGAGGCGCCTCATGTACACAGATTAGAAAGCAGTATTTTAATTTAGGCTTTGGCTGATCCTCCCCACATTTAACATCGCTGCCAGCTAATGACAGGCCGGCTTTCCAAACTGGGACGACAGAGTCAGCAAAAGTCTGCGAATTGTTCAGTTCTTACAAGATATTTAAAGCCGTTTCTTTTATTAATGTGTTTCGTTAGGTTGGAGACCATGAATGGTATCTTTTTGTTTTTAAACTGAAAGAGTGAAAGCAGCACTCCTTATATGTAGCTTCCTGTTACCTCACTGCTCTGATGAGCAATTTTCTGCCGTAGTTTTTAGTTGTTGGCACAGATGCTTAATAATTTCCACAGAAAGAGGGAAGTCACCTGAGGGGGTTTCACACGTCCTTGTCACGGCGTCGTCATAGCGATGCTAAACAGGAAAACCCCCTCCTTATCGCCTAAAACGTATCCAAACCTTTCAGAGACGTGAAGATGCATCATCACAGCCCCTCACACTGTAAAACATTTGGTTTAACTTGAAAATGAAAGTCCACCTGCTGCCTTGAAAATGTTATTTAAGTCAACAAGAAAATAGTTTTGGTTTCAACTCAGAAATTAAAGTTCATGAAGTTGATTTAACAACAAGAGACACGTTGTCTAAACATTGTTTTTTTAACTTCATTAATCTTGAATTGTGAGTTTTAACTTAATGCTGCAATTTAAACCAAATAATTATTTCACAATATGCAAGAAAAAATAGTTAAAGAGCCACATTTCTCTATTATTTTACTCACAATATCAAGTTAAAATAAATACTTATTTTACTTTAGAATAATCTAAATTCTTGTTTCAAATTGCAGGAACAAAATTTCTGATCTGATAATGAATTTTATTAAACATCCCAATGAATTCAGCTCAGAAACATTTAGTGTGATCAGGACATTATCCTCAAGCTTTGCTAACTGAGAATTGCATTAAAATGAACATTTGCCTTAATAAAACACAAGAGTCAGATCAATGTAACGCACTTCCATCTCAGGAGACAAAAACATGCCGCTAAGCATTCTGGGAAATAGTTCCCACTCCTGTCTTTCTCTTCTTTCAGTTTTTTAAGTGCTGACCTAAAATCTCTAGTTTATTCAACTCTTGGAGGTTTGACTAAATTAATAAAAAGTTAACAACTTACTGCTGTAAGTTTATCTTTCACAAACTCACATTTAGGATCAAAATCTAAAATTTATTTGACTTAAAGAGTAGAAGATAGTAGACACAACTAAATGTGGCTGAAATGTTTTACAGTGTGGAGACTTTGTTCCAGCCTCACCTTGCATCGGGAGTTTTCTGCTCTCCATCCGTTTACTCATCGTGAAGGAAAACGGCTCGTTAAGTTCTGCTAACAGACTCCTGGCGCTGCTGGGCCTTGTTTAATAATAAAACTGTTTTTCTGTCTCACGAAGGCGATGTGACGAAGTGCACACCACTGATAAACTCAGAAATTACTGTGTGTTTTCATTTAACAGCGTTGCCTCAACATGACTATATATCGGTCAAACCGAAAATAGTGGCTGATTTGTTTTTTTACTTTATATTGTGAAACAATTAGTAAAGTCAGCAGCAGGTTACGCCTGACAGAAGTTAATTTATGTTTTTCTAGCCTCAAAAATTAGTCTGCAGGGGAAAATGTGAGTCAAATGAGGAAACATGCAAAAGGGTAAAGTTTGAACTCCTTTCTTCTCTGCTCAATTCACAGGTTTTTGTGTCAAGAAAAAAGGTTGATGTTTGCATCTGATGAACCAGAACTGTGTTAATACAGTGGAGGTAATATTAGGAAAAGCAGGGGAAAGTTGTCAAGCTGAGTGATAATGTTCAGACTTTACTACAACAGAGAGACAACAGGCATCAATAAAACTTTAGAAGTCGTCTTTTTACACACATTTTCCTCTAATAAAACATTTCTGTGTGATATTAAATTCACCTCAGCACTGAAAAGAAAATGTATGTCCTTCAACTTACCCACAAAATCTGGGGTAGTCTATTTTTCTTTTTATTTTACATTCTTACTTCCTTCACCAATATACCACATTCAGCAAAATAGCTGCAGAGCATCATGGGACAGAGATTAATCACCACTGTGGCTAACAATGAGCACAGCGCTCCTGGGGGTTAAATTCATTCAGCGTACGCCTCCCTGCAAGCGTTTGCTCACCTTGGCCAAATAGCTCAAGCACTGCAAAAACACAAAATCTCACTAAATAAATTTGTTCTAGTTTCTATCGCAAATACCTTAGTTCATTTGAAATAAGACAAAACTAACTTAAAAGTAACTTTTCATCATGATATAGAAGGTAGTTTTAAGTCAATAATTCCTTAATATTGAGGGAAAAAATATGACTTCCATTGGCAGATTATTTAACTTTTATCATGGAAAAAATGTCTTGTTATAACTGAAATAATCTGCCAATGGAATTAGAACTTTTAATCAATATTAATGAATTATTGATTTAAAACAAGCTCCTATATCTTGCTGAAAAGTTACTTGTAAGTTAGTTTTGTCTTATTTCAAGTGAACTACAATATTTGTGATCGAAACTAGACCAAAAACACTTGGTAAGACTTTGTGTTTTTGCAGTGTACTCACTTGGTAAGACTTTGTGTTTTTGCAGTGTACTGACTCCAGTTTGGGTTGCAGGGTTGCTCCTAAACTAATGACACCTGGAGCGGAAAGTTTCCATCCTCAATTAGATTTTGGACGTTCTTAAATCTGATAACAAACAGTACAAAGTTAAACAGGCAAACTTAGTTTTAAACTAAAAGTTTTATAATTGGGAACATACAAACCCATTATTTTTCAAAGTAGAATTTAAAACTGTACCTTTCATGTTTAAAGTAAGAAACCATCAACTTCCAATACAAAAATGTTTTGTGACAGACAGAGGTTACAATGAAACTTAAAAAACCCCCAAAAAAACACAAAGAGTTTTTGTATATCAGTGATGAGTTTAAACAAAGTACAAATATAAACCAACCTGTTTCAAAATTAGCTTATTGTGAAATGTGTTGTATAGGATGTGTGTTTCAAAAGCCTAAAATGCTGATTTTAAAAATGAATGTATAATTGTACATTGAAGGATGAGGTTTAAGTTTCATTCAATGTGGGAATAATTTAAGAGTTTATCTGGTGTGGGGAGATTTAAATGTTTGAAGGTTATGAGTATGAGGGTCAGAAAATCATACACTGCAAAAACACAAAACCTTACCAAGTATTTTTGGTCTAGTTTTGTGCTAGGCTTTATATGTTATTTGTCTGAAATAAATGAATCCTTCCTTCAAACAGCAAAGTGGTGCACCAACTCTTCACTTACTTGATGCAATAATCACTAAAAAATAATTTTTTTGTGCCGCCCTCTGACAGAGTGGTGCCCTGGGTGGTGTGCCATATCCTCCTTTTCAAAAATCACCTGGGCACCTTTTAGATGAAGTTCTGTCTTTAGTTTCTGTGAGCTCTCCTGTAGATTTTTAATAATGGTGCTAAAGGATTAGCCAAACCGTTTATATAGACAAGGTAGATTGTGAGACGGCGATGAGCGACTGGTGTTACTTTTAACAAAAAGCTCTGGGAAGGAAACTGAAGGGGATGGGTTTTCCTCCTATCCCTGCAGATTCAATGGGCTCTGCTCATAATTTAATCTGCTGCAAATCTACAATCGTGTGCAAGTCTTTGTGCTGCAGTTTCACCAGAAAGTGGTTCAGATTTGAAAGAACCTCAGGAGAAAGAGGGTAGATAAAAGTGGATGTGTGTTAGAGAAACGAGGTGACTCGGCTAAAAGATGGAAGAGCCAATAAAAAATTTATTTGACACATTGCACTGAGATGACAAGGTGACCTTGCAGCCTAAAAAAAGCATATTTTAAAAAGCTTTAAGTAAAATGTAACGCAAATAAAGTAAATATTACTAAAAGTTGGAGTGAACTCTGCTAATTAAATTACACTTCTTGAAGAAAACAAGCCAGATCATACATTTGTAAACAGTATTTCCTTTACAGACAATAAGGTCAGTAGATGAGGAAGTTAAATGGGACCAAATAGACACAAAGTTAACAAGAAAATAATCATAAAGACAACAGAGACATGATACAAATGTATTAATGTTAAAATCAAGCAGAAAGATCTGTGCTTTTACATGCTGATACAAACGATCACTAGAGGATTGTTGTTGCATTTTAGGAAATAAAATAGTTATTTTCTCATCTAGAAAATGTATTTATGTGCATCTTTTAATGTACAAAATGGTTAATGAAAAATCTGTAGAATGTGTAAAAAATTTTTGGATCTGATTAATAAACTAATAAAGTAGCTTCAGTCCAAGCTTTAGCTCTCAAAGCAGGCTAAAATATGTCTCTTATTATTCTGCTGTCTAGAAAATATGAATAATTTCTTTTATTTAATGTCAGACAGTGAGGAAAAATGGTTCATGCATGTAAATATCTGATGAACAGAATAATAAAAGGTCAAAAAAGCTCATTGTGTTGTGAAACACAGAACAGAGAGGAAAATAAAGGATTTTTATTCTGGTTGAATTGAGACTTCACTTTGACTAAAAGGATAAATCTGGATGGTTGCTGAAATGTGCAGGAGACAGTCCAAAATTCAAAGTCTGATTTACAGCAATGTGTCTTTTCACCTGTTTGATTTGAATACAAACCAAAAAAAAGTTAAAAATCTGAAAATAAAAACATGGTAGTCTAGGAAAACAACTTCCAGGACTCAAATTAGATTTAAATGCACAATGTGCACCACGCATTAAACCCAGCATCGTTATTCTCACGCTGCATGGTGCCTGTGCATCCTCAACGGAGCACATGATCACAAATGTCTGACAAAGACCACTTCATCAGCTCATGTCTGCTCGCCACAGGCCCCTGGCTCTCCTCCACTGCGAAAATATCTTCCAAACCGCATAAATATTTATGTCCATTAATAGTAAAGAGGCAGCACAAGTGCATGCATAATGCTCCGCTCTGGTCCTTATTTTCGTTGGGGAGATGCACTCCACCAGCCACGACGTCTCTGTCGCCATGACAACGGAGTCGAGCTCTCTCCATCGGAGCAGGACTCGGTTGTCCCCGCCGAAACCAGCAGCACGGGCTGTTATGTGGAAGAAGCGCTGCGGCGACATGAATATTAATGCTGATTTGCAGCAACTTCAGCGTCTGAAGGACATGTGTTCTCAGATGTAGCACACTCTGCAGCGCGTCTGAACAGGCTGGTGTCAAAAGAGTGGAAGAGAACATGATGGGATGACCTCTGACCTCCTTGGAGAGGTTGTTACCAAGCACAGAACACTTTGACCATATTGACCCTTTGCAACTACGTCACTTAATCATTCGAGGCGCCATGTTGGACACCGGAAGTGAGGGACAGGAGTGTTGAACAGAGCGACTAAAATTGTTTACCAAAGTTGTTTTTGTCAGTTTGTTCATGGTTTCTACTTGTTAGCATCGAGCTAATTTGTCTGTGAACGTAACACACCTGGTTGGGGCTCTTTGACGGCGGTATTTACAAGAGTTGGAAACAGCTAGCTTAGAAACCGACCTGTACCTCCTCCCTCCTGACGTGTTGATCTAATTACCACTTTGCCTGAATTCACACCGCATGATTTAAATCACTATGTCATAAACTGCGTTTCTCCTTAAACCGGAGCAGCCTTAAAACGTACAAAAGATGAGATGCTAACCAGTTTTTTCCATACATGCTAGGCTACATGACGGCGCAGCACTGTTTCCATGGTTACCAAAGGTTAGACGCCTACCTTCTCCATAACACAATATTTTATATGTTTCTACTTATAAACTATATTAACGTTAATCTTCTTACCTTTTAAAAAGTGTTCGCTGCAAATCCGCAATTTCACTGAAGGCTGACCGTCATTATGTGATTAACGGCTAAAACTTTCCTCATTAACAGTCATAAAATAAAAGTTTGGTTTATATCCTTCTCTGTTTCTAAGGCCGTCCGCACTGCATCCTATGACCATTTTTAAAGTGAAATCAACTAAATAAAAGCGATATTTTAGATTACAGATGTCTGTTTTTAGACTGGCTTTAAAGCAGCGCATTGGTTGTTTCGATATCCGTCATGGCGGAGTGGGCGGAGTTCTGGAGAGCGTGACGTCATTTGTGAGGCATTTCCTTTCCCCATGCCAGTGTTGTCAAAAAAAAAAAAAAAAAAAAATGCCAGTGTTGTCTCCAAAGTATTGTCTTAAGGCAGGGATGTCCATTTGTGGTCCCTTAGTCCGTGATTCAAGAATGGAGCAACTTTGCAATTAATTTTAGATTTTTACAGACAAATAAAATCTTCTTAAATACTTATTTATTCAGAATTAATAATTGAATAACTGAATTAGCAATGTTTTCATAGATTACACTTTTTTAAAACCAGCAAACGCTGTACAATTAAATTTTTTATTTATTTAATTTTTCTTTGTGATTAATAAAGTATTTTTGAATTTGAATTGAACAAACTTTGTTGCAAAAATGTAAATAAAACAAAATTTAAAAAGAAAGAAAATAAGACAATAAAACCCGCAGACCTCCAAAAAGCTTTGGAAAATATTTACGTCATTTAATACTGCATTTGTGAAATACCTCATTTATATTTTGGATCAACAATGATTTACAGACTCCTAATTCAGTTATTCTGCTTTATTAAATTAGTATCTATTTAGTATGGTAAAGACATGAAAACAACAAATGTCTTAAGAAATTCACCTTTAATTAAAACAAAATGAAGTGTTCTCAACTTCTCAATTTTCACCCCCATGCTAAATAGTCTGTACACCACTGTCTTAAGGAGTTTTACTGTTCTGGAGCTCTCAGACGGGAGAATTTTAAAAGAAATACTTGGGATTGAACAGACGACACATAAACAAACAAATAATTGCAGCTTTACTTCACTGCTGTCCACACAAACACGCTGCTGCTGCTGCTGCTGCTGCTGCTGCTGCTCTGGGCTTTATTCTGTCAAAGCATTGAAGTTTTCCGTCCGCGGACATGATGTCTGCTCGCTTTGACATCTCCTCTGGGAAATCCAGCCGTTCTGCTGTATAAAAGATGGATGGAGAACAAAGGTATGTTTCAGCTGGAGATGGAGGATGGTACACAAACAAAAGACAGGAAAACACCAATAAATGAGATGTGCCTCAGAAAACAGAAACGCAATGTTAGCTCCGTGAGAGATTAGCGGGCCACCCAGCAGGAGAGATTTCCTCCAGCTTACTTACTGACTGACTGTTTTCGAGGTAACACAACTTTTTCTTTCAGCCTCCTTCGGGTTCCTGCTGAAAGAATAACAACATTTAATCACCACATGAACAAAACATATAATATCTAGAAGAGTGTATTTCAAAACAAAACATGAAGGAAAACTGATCAAAATCTCTCTGGAACACGTGTCAAACTCAAGGCTCGTGGGCCAAATCCGGCTCGCCGTAGCTTTTTATGTGGACCTCTAGATTCTAGACTAAACATTTAGTGAGCTTGTAATGTTTTCAATCAAATAAATATAGTTTTTAATCTGTTTACTGCCAAATTATAGAAATCAGTCCCTCAAGTTTCTTGAGAATTATCATGGATATTCACACAAAATCAACAAATCCCTACACTTTTTTGCACTAGAACATAATTGGGTGTTTATTGCAGATTTTTCTAAAAATTACCAAAAACTTTCTTACTCAACAGCTGCCTCAGCCTTAATTGATGTCAGATTAGAGTCCATGATCTATACAGCGAGAAATAAGTTGCATTTACCATCATAAATAAGTGCAAATATCTCCAAATTAATACCACAAACACTTTCATTTTCATTGCCAAAAATCACAAAAGGTATCACGAAATCCTGGAGGGACTGAGAATATGTTCAATAATATTATTTAATTTTAGGAATTCATAGATATTTTAACAGCAAAATGAGTTTGACATCCTGATATAGAAAGTGAGGATGCGTCTGCATTTTATGTTTAAAACATTTACTGTAAATGCTGAAAAAAGCATGAAAAGTTGTGTGAATTATTGAACGATTAGTTGTATAACAGCTGTTGATTCACATATGAGGTAGTTGAGGAAGAAGAGACATCCCCATATCATGATACCTGAGCTACCGTGCGTCACTGTGCGCTGCACGGTTTGGGGATCATCTGACAAACAGTTTATACCCCAAAAGAAAGAAAATTGCTTTCAAAGATCCAGAAAATTTAGTTCCAGTCGTCTTTAGAGCATAAAGTGTCTTCATTAGCAAATTAAAACCCGTTCAGTATGTCTTTTATTTAACCAGGTAAAACCCCAGTGAGATCCAGATCTCATTTTAATCTGCAACACAAAACAACCTGGTTACACAGGTTCCCTGGTGTCACACACTATTCAACTGCCAATACTTTGAATATAAATTTGTAATCTATCATTTTCAGGACAATAACTGTAGAGCAAGGAGACATGATGCAGAAAGATGCTGCTTCATAAATAAAATAAAAAAAACTCAAAACTGAATCCAATCCAAAAACATAAAGTCAAAAACCTGATGACAAATCCAAAAAAATAGTGCCAAATTTAATCACTAGATGCATAAATGAGTAAAAACAGAACGAACCAGAAGAGAACATGTAGTGAGAAAAAGCTGGTCAGTGGAACAAAAGAAAGGTGAGGCACTAATTAACAGAAACCGTAGATTCAAAATATATGGCAGAACAGAAACTACAGAACAATCCAAACGGATCGCAGCTCAACATGAGGAGGTTAAAATGACACCAGGACGGGTTTCTAATGCAAAAAGCCACCAAAAATCAACCTGTAACCAGGAGCAACTGGACAGGAAGCAGTATGGAGGATGTCCTGGGGTTGTGAGCAAAGAGTCTCAGGAGAAAAACTTGTTGACATGGAAACGATCACCTGATGGTGCAGGTTCTCCGTCTCGCCTCATTGGACTTGAAAAGCAACATGGCTTTACATGGATAATTACACACAGACTGACGCTTTTAAACCTTTATTTCTGTTAGTTTGGGTGATTTTCTGCTTACATGTCATAAAACCAGAGTTGGGTGGTAACTATAGTTACATTTACTCGAGTAACTTTTTAGAAAAAAATCTACTTTGAGGAGACCTTTTTACTTTAACTTGAGTAATTTTATTATGAAGTACCTCTAATGAGTAACTTCGCTGAATGGAGAACAAACATGTTTTAACCAAATTATAGCACACGCCTGCAGTTTTTGTTAGTTTCATAAGTTTTATATTGAAAGAAATGATTTGGAAAAATGTTCCTTTTGTAATTATTTTATATGAATTATTTAAATTTTGATCTTTAAATACCAACATTTCTACATAACCTTACTGTCTGATTAAGTTTTAAATATTAAATGATTGATAATTTGATCAGTTATTGTGTATTTGAGTAACCGTTTCACCAAACGCTTTTTGGGGCGGAGCTGTTGGTTGCTGTGGTAACCATCAAGAGCGGCGTAACGAACTTAATATACCGATAAACGTCTGGAGAAACGGCTTCTTCACTCAACAAAGACACATTCAAAGAATAAATAAACACATTTTGACAAACTTCACATCTAAAGTATTGTTAAAATAAAACCCAGTTGCATATAGAATAGAGGAATTTTATATTTTTAACTGAATTTTTAAAATAGATTACATTTTAGGTTCTATATATTTGACTTACTGCAGTCCACCTGTATAGTCGCTTTAAGATTCTAGCATTGATTACAGAATGATGTTTCATGTTCAGAGTAACATCTTGAAGCGCGTCTCCCACCCTAACGGCTGAGTTTTAGTTCTGGAGACTGTGTGTGATGACAGAGGGTCTCATCTGAGCCCGAGGACAGCGAGACAGCAGCACCCAGAAATACACAAACACACATGCCACTCATTGTAATACAGGTCGTCAATTTGGCCTGACCTAGAAATGCTGTCTGCACGAAGGCTGCTCAACAAGCTGAAACAGACTGACAGGCTCAAAACACTCCAAATCCCCCCGTTCCCTGCTCTGCTCCCCCTTTAAAAGCCTGGATTAACTCAAAAACAAGTACAAAAAAATACAAGGAGAGAGAAATTCACTGTATTTCTGAAGGTACATTTTTTATGCTGAAACAAAACACAGAACAGATTCGGGTGGAGTGCCGTAGCTGATCCAAACTGAAGCTGCTGAGCGTGAGGGTGTCAGCAAAAGAAATAATTAGCTCCAGCATGTCTGCGACTTTTTCTCTGAGACTCTGTATGAACCGCTCAACGCAGCCAATAGAAAGCTGGCAAACCATGAAAACAACATCTACCAGCAGAGAGATATGGATACGTCCCTCTCTTCTGCCTGTGTTTGTCTGTCCTCCTTCTGGAGGGACAGTCAGAGTCTTAGGGCATCAGCAGAGGAACAAGAGGCGGCGGATGCTGAGGCTGAAGGATGTTTTGAAGCTGAAGAGGGTGAAAGGTCACACTGTAGTAGGTCTGTTCATAGTTTGCAGACAAGGACGTGGCACAGGCATTCGCTTAGATTGTCCGTTTTGGGTATTTTGGGTCCGGTTGTGCCAGAATGTTTTGATAAAACACATTAGCAAAACTGTTAAAATATTAATAAATCACTGTTGAAAAGTTCTTAAAATTAAATAATATTGACCATTTATTCAAAGTAATCAGTTCCTCCAGAATTTTAACGATTGTATTGTGATTTTTTTTGCAATCAAAATCACAGATTTTGAAATATTTTCAAGAATCTTTGCAATATGCACTTACATAAGACATTAATCGGGACTTTTTGTTACTCACTACATCCATCATGGACTATAACTTCACATTAAGTAAGGCTGAGGGAACAGTGTTGCAAAGGTAGTAGTGGAAACCCAACCCAAAGTATTCATCCAAAGTTTTGCTTTTAATATGATTTCTTAGTTGGCTGCACAGTGGTGCAGTTGGTAGCACTGTTGCCTTGCAGCAAGAAGGTCCTGGGTTCGATTCCCAGCCTGGGGTCTTTCTGCATGAGTTTGCATGTTCTCACTGCACATAATACGACTTCTTTATTGATTTCCATGTGTTTTATATCATTAGAAAGCTTAGAATCTCCACTTTCAGGATCTTCAAATACTCAAAATGCCCTGAATAAATTTGTTTATTTGGAAAACAGCACCACCATTCTCATTAAGATGAACAAAACAAAAAAAAACAAGAAGTGAGTTATAGTTCAAGTTAGGTGGTCTGTGTTTGTTAAATGCGTTAAGAGACAGCTTTAGAGGCCTTTTCTGCCTTTCACTGATACACAAGACCTCTCTAGTATTTGGAGTAGCAGAGCTAGAGCTCACATCACAAACCTCTTGCTGTTCACTGTTATTGTGTTTTGTTTTGGGGTTTTTTACTGGTCCACTCTCTCCTCACCCTCATCATCTCCTCCTGCCTCCATCCGCTCTCCACTTTCCAGTGTGACAGCGGCACTCAGGCAAGCTCTAATCTAAACCAGATGAGCTAGAAAAACACACGCTTCCACCGCCGGTTGCTTTCCCCATTAACAATCCCGTCATTTCTGCCTCCAATTACAGAGCAGACTCCTGAAGTTTACCAGAGAGACTGCATATTTAACAACGCGGACAAGCCAGAAAAACTCTTCTCGGAGTGATTTAGAGCGACATTCGGTGACGTCGGCGCAGCAGCGCTCTGCCATGTGGCGCTCTGAGCTAAAATCATGGCACCTGTTGCGAAAACACCGCTAAATCATGCTGCTCTCTTTCCAAGAGAGTTTTTGTTGTTGTTGCAAGCTAACGACTAGTCAGGGCTGAAGCTTTCACTCAGGACTGACTGAGGCAGAAACACGCCACGTCTCGAGGGAGACGGTTCTTGTCTCATCTTGTCACTTTTACTCTTGCTTTTACAGACCGCAAAGCAAACGGCAAACATGCCTGGTTAGCAGTGAAGCAGAGGAGGCATTGGGAGGGCACTAAAGCAGGAAAAAAATCAACTACGCTGTTGATTTATTGAGAGAGATAACCAACTTGCATGACAAAACAAGTGCTCTAAACCACAACTGCAATTTTAAGCAATCTTCTTTCAAAAAGAGGAAAAGGAAATATGTGAGAACAGACCTTTCCAAAGTAAAGAACGGGAGTCAGTACAATGGAGAAGTTTGTTCAAGAATAATTTTATATAATTATGGACCTTTAAAGTATTTTAGTAGTTTGCGTTTTACTTGTCGACAGCAGAAAACTAAAGAAAGCCTGATTTAGACCCAGTCCGTTTATTTTCTGCAACCTTTCAATCCTTGAAGGGTTTCTTTTGCCCGTTTCCAGAGGACATCCTGAATGGGTCGGTGGTCCGTTCCAGGAAAACCTAGAGACCCACGGCCATGTTTACTCCTAGTGGGGATTTAGATCAGTTATTTCACCTAACATGCAGGTTTTGGACAGCGGGACCAAACTCCACACAGAACCCATGACCCCAAAAATATGCAAACCATAAGCTACTGGCATTTTAAACAGCTCAACTTGCCGACTCCTACAGCGTGCCACACTGGGGAACTGGATTCTATACTTCCTGACCAGCCAACCTCAGACTGTCAGGATCCACAACGCCGTTTCGTCCTCCATCACCCTTAGCACTAGCTCGCAGCAGGGCTGCGTGCTGAGCCCCCTCTTCTTCACTCTCCTGACGTATGACTGCTTGGCAAGACACCCCAGAGAGGAGGTGGAACACCTGGTGCAGAGAAAATAACCTCTGCATCAACGTGAGGAAGACCAAGGAGATAGTGGTGGATTTCAGAAGGGACAAGGATCCTCTTCCGCCGCTGTACATCTCCAGCTACAGGTACCTGGTGTGCATATATCCAGCAACCTCAACTGGAGTGTCAGGAAGGCCCACCAGCATCTCTACTTCCTCAGGAAGCTGCAGAGAGCTGGACTAGGGAGCTCAGTCCTGGGGAGCTTCTATCGCTGTGTGGTGGAGAGCATTCTCTCCATTAGGGTTAGGGTTAGGGTCACTGTGTGGCGTGGAAGCTGCACTGCTGCTGAGAGGACGGCTCTGCAGAGGATGGTTAAAGCTGCATGGAGGACTATGATGGAGGGAAGCAGCCTTCCCTCCATCATTGACCTCTTCATAGCACGATGCAGGAGGAGAGAGCAACACATCATGAAGGACTCCACCCATCCTGCACACAGACTGTTCCAGCCGCTCCTCTCAGGCAGGAGGTTGAGGGAAGACTTCTTGATCTGGGACCTGAGTTTGAATTTTGTATCACAAGAAAACAATTGCAAAATGGTATGACAATAAAAATTCTTGAATCCCTGAAGATTGTCTGCAAATTTTCAATTGGGTTGATGTCTGGGATTAGGGATTATTTTCAAACTGTGTCCAGGTTTTAACTTTATCTGTATTCTTCCTTTCTGTAATTCATTTGATTTGGCAGTGAGATGCTTGACATTTAGTCATTTATTTTTAGGTTTGAATCCTTGTAGAACATAATATGCAATATAAGAGTCAAATTAAACTTTAGGATTTAACATGAAAATAATATAAATAATTTTTCAACATGCTTTGCAGCAGAAGTGCAACACATAATAAAGGTTGAGTAGGTCTGTTACGTGACTGAGGTTCATAAATCAAACTTCCTTTCTCTCCTGAATTTGTGCAAGTGTATTTTTAACTTTCCCTGGAGATGGTGAGATAAATCCTGCAGCAGAGGAAGAGGTGAAAGGTCAGCCAGGCACATCTTAGCCGGTGTCATGACTCATGCGGCAGAACCAGCTGTAATGGCTGCTCCTTCTCATCCACATGCCGTCTTACACTCCACCTTTTCCATCGCCACCCACCCACCTCCAGCTCAGAGCGGAGGGTGCGAAAGACGAAGACGGCAAAAGTTCAATAAGCAGCGCGACGTAGGAGGTGAGGAAAAAACATTTAGAAAGCGAGAGAAAAAAAAGTTTCCTCAAAGTGCGACTCCCCATTTCTCAGGACACATCTAAGTTAATAACAGCGGCAGGAGAGAGAGCAGAGTCAGTATCGCACAGTAACACGCTCAGCAGCAAGCCCCACATGAATCAAAATGACAAAGGCAATCTAGCGACAAATTCTCTCACGCTGGCTATAAACGGCTCGGCTCCCTGGAAGACCGGATGCATCGAAGTGCCGGCTGGGAAAACGAGGGAGTGAAATTTAAGAAATAAAACTCAATTACTCAGGTGAACAACCTCTACAACGCCACCGCTTACTCCCTCCAGTGGAGTTGATCTCATTCTGGTTTACTGGACTTGTCTTCCCACTAGTCGTATGGGTTTTGGCTTAATGTGAGGTGGAATGGCTTTCACAGAGCCATCTCAGAAGAGAGGCTGTTCTGTCAGGAAAGGTCAGGTGTGTGCCATGATCCCTGCAGCGGAAAGATGACCTGAAAGCTAAAATCTACAGATTGAAAACAGCAATTTAACTCACTGCAGTAAGTGAACTGGTCTGCCAGGTAAACACATCTTGGAGTGGAATAGAGGATGCACACAGTTTTCAAATGATTCATATTTTATTCACTAAAACTTAACATTTGAAAAAAAGAAATGCAAAGTCTCTTCTTTTACTGTTAAACTGTTACTGCATTTTATTTACTAACCAGAGGCGTTTACAGACTTAGTATGGTTATACTTCCTAAAAACGTGCATATCACTGGCTTAATAATAAGAATGATCAGAGATATCGAACTCTGTTATTAAAGAAATCTGGATCATTTCAAAGAACAACGTTTCTTCAAAATAGAAGCCCCTCCGGTGCAATTTATGCAGAAATTTTACATTGAAAAGTGTTTGAGTAGAGTAACAATTATATCAATTTCCCAAATAATTCATGGCAGCTTGAAGCAGTTTTCTCCCAAGTTGAATCGAATGTTCAACTTGGGAACATTTAAATGTTTGTGTGTTTAATTGGACTGACAAATTATCTAATCTGCACTGCAAAAACAAAATCTTATCCAGTATTTTTGGATAAGATTTCAGTACACTTGAAATAAGACAAACTAACTTAACTTTTCAGCAAGACATAGAGGCTTGTTTTAAGTAAATAATTCCTTAGTATTGATTTAAAAATATAACAATCTTGTTATATTGTGGCCACAATATAACAAGATATTTTTCCCAAGTTATGTTAATTTATCTACCGATGAAACCAGAACTTTTTAATAAATTTTAAGGAATTATTCACTTAAAACAAATCTCTATATCTTGCTGAAAAGTTGCTTTAAAGTTAGTTTTGTGTTATTTCAAGTGTACTAAGACATTTGCACTTCAAACTAGTCCAAAATTACTTGGTATGATTTTGTGTTTTTACAGTGTAATTAATAGTAACTCGACAGAATATATGGAGAACCTTAAATTTTCTGTTTTATTTAGTTGTTTTTTTTTTTGGTTCCTAAATGACTTGAAATTTAATTTGAACCTGTCTAGTCACTTTTTTAAGATTTTTTTTGTCACTGATTATTGACAGTTAGAAAATAGTAAAAATGTAGATATCCTTTATTGACAGGATATCTGGAAGATACACAGTAAAGGTTTGGAGGTCAGGAATCGAATCCAAGATGGCCGCCCGCTCTGATATGACTCTAATTTCTGATATTCAAGGTTTTCGATTATATACGGGAGCATATTACTGGCAAATGTCTTGAGATTCAAATGAATCATATGCAGATCAGAAGAAAAATAAATGGAAACAGGGTGTAATACAAATGTCCAGAAAACAATATCCTATATAGGTTTAATTTAAACATTTATATTATCTTTTTGAGATATAATTCATGAAAATCCACCAACTACACAACAGTTTCAATGTGGCCACAACATGGAAGTATAAACAGACGAAACAGAAACATGCCAGAATGAAATTCGGTCAACTGACAGAGGGTCAAAGTGACCCAAAGCATTCAGAACTTTTTATGATGTGAAAACAAGAACATACAAAATGGCTTGCAGATGGCCAAATCTGAGGGATTTGATAACCACCATTACAGATCTATCATGTTATGTAATTAAATGGAAGGACAATAATCTTTCTGCATGATTACCCACCCAAACTCCAGACTGAAGAACTATCTACAGTTAAAAATGATGTGGAGTGACAGCCAGGTGAAGGTGAAAAAGAGGTTAAAGTTTTAGTTTAGTCTGATCCCAGGTGCAGCCAGAATCTCTTTGTACAGAAAACCTTTTATAGCTCGGATGGAGACGCAGCCCACAGTCCAGTTACCCCCTCTCTGCCTGTTCCCGCCTCATAAAGGCCTTAACTGGTCTCACATGAATCTTTTGTCCGGTGGATCAGCGATTGGCTGAATCCTTGGAAATAAAGGCTGTAACTTCAAAGGGTAAAGCGGTTCATTGCCTCACAGATGAGCTCATCCTTTCCAGCTGTGTGGTCAGTGTGAGGAGGCCAAGACAGCAAAAATTACCTGGGCCTGAGCCATCACAAACAAAGGATGAAATATGGCCAAGATGTGTCAAAACAACCTCGGCTGTCAGGTGAGGAAAAATCAAGGAAAAGAATAAAAAAACAGCAGTGAACCAGAAGGTTCTCCAATGGGGCATTGCATATTTTTGAAGAGAGGAGAGTAAAAAAGCTGAATTAACTCTTAATGCTTCAATATTCTAGTGAAAATTTTAATTTATTTATATCTACAAACCAACATATCATGCTTATGAGCTGCAGCGGACTGACAGGAAGTTAATTGAATACCGTCCATGATCATTTTCCTGAAAATAAAAAAGTTTTCTGACTTCTTTAAAATATAACACATGGCAGAAGAAAAATAATTACGATATTAAAACAACTTATTTGCTCTCACAGTCTCCTGTGTGCAGCTAAATGTGCAAAACAGACCGTTTATCCAGTTGCTGAGCACATGTTCACACTAGTTACTCAAGCATGAGCGTGGATCAAGAAACATGCAATCCCTCAATACGGTTTGCATGTAATGTCAGTATTTAACTCTTAAATCACAAGCCTCTCCCGGTTTGTGTCAACCAATGCAGTGTGCATGTGCCAAATTAAAAAAGTAAACTTCAACAAGCAATCGATTCAACCAAAGTTTTAAAATAACCTTGATTTGGTTCTGACCCCGAGGTAGAGGAGATGCAAAGCTTGGTATCAGTTGAAAAATCTTAGTAACATCTGGAGTAACATCTCCAGATGTTCCAGTGTTGTGAACATCTGGAGATGAATGCATGCATTCACAAAGCGCTGTCATCCAGATGAGGACGCTCTTCTGGAAAGACTTGGCAAGCAAAAGCTGCCTCCAACTTCCTGCACTGATAAATATGTGGATTGAAAGAACGGCTGTAAGAAACTGTTAACAATGTCTACAGATGCTGTATGTCGGTATATCACTAATTTTACAACAGTGTCCAAGTGTGACCACAGTCTCCGGCGGTGCGGTCTGGACAGAAGCTGTGTTTGCTTGTGGTTTGTTGAGTTTAGTTTCCCCTCGGCGGATGGAGGTCAGATGAAGTTGTGATGGGAGCTGAAGTGGGTCAACCCACCATCTGACCTCTGCTGCTCCTCTCTCTGCCTCCAGGCTGATTCTGCAGCCACTCAGCAAAAAGGAAAGAGCGAATGAACGACGTGACAGAAGCACTTTTACAGCTGATTGTCTGGTAATGAAGCGTGATTACTGAGACACTGAAACAGTTCATCCTAATCAGAAGCACTTTAGTGGAACTGCAAGCAGGTCCAGTTCGCTGCGTGTAATCACAACATCAACTGTTTTTGCCTTTACAAACTTCCACTAACACTTCAGATAAACGTTAAACTTTACTGTCCGCCAAGGGATTTGCTTTGCAGACAGCATGGACAAATTGCAGATAAATACATAACATAAAGAAAAAAACAGTAATAAAAATACATCACAACATCTATGTAGCACATCTATGTATATACCATCACAGTTTGTTTAGGCTTATCTCAAATTATTAATGAGACCTAACATTTATGCCTTTTTCACTGCAAAAACACAAAATCTTACAAAGTATTTTTGGTTTAGTTTCTAGTGCAAATATCTTAGTACACTTGAAATAAGACAAAACTAATTCACAAGTAACTTTTCAGCAAAATATAGGAACTTGTTTTAAGTGAATTTCTTAAAATTGATGAAAAAGAACTTCTCCCATTGGCAAATTAATTCACTTATAAAATGGGAAAAATGTCTTGTTAAAAGTAAAATGATCTGCCAGTACTTGGTTGCTAGGTGACGTCCTGGGCTTGGCTGGGGTTGCTAGGTAACCACTAAGTGCCCATTGATAGTGACATAAGTGAAATAATCTGCCATTGTTGACTTAAATTGCATTTTCAAGGCAGGGGGTGTATTTTTAACAGCATGTTAGACTCACGAGTTCAAGAGGTTGTCGATGATTGGTCACATCCTGGTCATCGAGCAAAGACACAATTACAGGGTCATCAGCAAACTTCATAATGTTCCTGTTCTTAGCTGGACTGTGACACCGATTAGGGTAGAAATTAAAGTGGTGAAAGGAAACAGACCTGAGGAGAGTCAGTACACACTTTGACTTTTGCTACAGTCGCACAAAAAGAGTCTTACGCAAACCTAAAAGCATTCCAGCACATTTGTTTCTGCTTTTGCATCTGGCTGATGTTTTCATCTTCCATCTCTTTTATGAAGTGTGGCTGTGCCAAAAAAAGTTACGACCTCAAACGGTTTGAACAAAAGAACATTAGTTGTACCTTAATTGTTTTTTTTTTCTCTTTTTAATGAATATCTGCACATGAATTCTCTGACTGGACAGATTAAGACTTCCTTTCGGAGTGAGCAGAGCAGAAAACCTCAGATGTTCTCCCCATGAACTCATCCTTCAGCCTGCTGAGCTACAACATCTGTGTTCCTTCATTTCTCTGTGCAGTTTTCCACTGAGTCCCCAAAAGTGGGATCCCCCCAGGATTTTGTTGGTGAGCAGCACATGGTGCACATGGGAACATGAATGGGCTCAGAGTGGAAGTGTGGAAAGCAGAAGTAGTTCATTTTATTGGTACTTCTGTTTATTTGGTCCAAGCCGACTGCCATTTCACATGAACAACCCTCACTCAATCACCTTTTAGTATCCTAGATAGCTGTTAATCAAGTCTAATAACCTTTGAATACATGTGGAGAACTATAAAAAATCCAGTTGTAAAGTAAAAATGTAAGTTCTCTGTTACTGTTAAAAGGATCCAAGATTAGTTGAACGTGTTGGCCTAAATATGTTGTAATTTTCCTATTAACTAAAAATTGTTGCTTGTGATATACCAAAACTAATATTTACTTCAAAAATGTACATCTTTTGTTAAATTTTTCACTCATGGAGGTCGCCATTTTTTCACTTGCTGGGTTAATGATGCATAATAGTCCATTTTATACTGGAATCTACAGAGTAAACACAGGAAGGCTAACTTTACCGGAGTTGTTTTTTATCATGTTGCGTTTGACTGGTGTCATTTTAGATAATGCCACACTGTGTCACTATTGGCTGTAATAAAAAAAAAGAAAAAGAAAATAAAACAGTGAGATGAATCTGGATCCCTTCCCACATAAAAAAAAAGACAGAAAGAAAAATGAAGAGCGCAGTGGGAAAGATCCGGATCGGAACACAACTTCCGAAGGACCTAATTTGTGCTCTCAACATTTCTTTCCAGAACCCTTTGAGTAATTTCTGCGAGCAAAACTGACAATGGCTCTAACAGGTGGCCGTTACCTTAACGAGCTAAAAATAAATGTGGATAAAAAATGCGACAGTTTGTATCCACAAAGCGCCTAAACCCCGCTGCCACTGGAGCAAAAAACGCTGGGAGAAACACCAGAGAGACAGTACTGGAAGCTCTTTAAATGCTAACGGAGCTCTGTACTGGTGGCACTACTGCCTTCCCGGATGAAGACCAGACCGGACACAAAAGTACTTACCGGTACTTCAAAAGTACTTACCGGATCACACAGTCCAACCAGAAGTAAGTGTCAATCATTGTTTCATTTACAAAGTTGAAGGCAGCAGCAGCAAACACCAACTCCTACGGCCAACTCTGTCCTCCATTTAGTCCTTCTCATCTTCATCACCTCTTATGATTTCTACTTTCCCATTGATTTCAATGCACTCTAGTTCAATTTGAATAGGCTTAATAACGTTACTCATCCCTGCTTTGGCTGGAGGGAGCTAGCGCAGTTGGACCATTTACCCAGAATGCATTGCAGCATGAACAACATGGCGATATTAGTGTGACAATATTTTATTAAAATGTATAAAAACTAAACAGCCTACAGTATTATTACTGTATCTGAAATAAATATTTCTCAAATAAAGTCTATTGTCACAACTAGTCATGCATCGTTTTAAGTAGGTTTTTCAGGTACGAGTACTTTACTGAAGACTTCACATCTAATTATCTTGTTGCTCTTCAAACTGAAAGTCCTTTCTTCAACATTCTGACAGAAATTCAACATGTGTATTCATTCTCTCACTACATCACAGGTTGCTTGTTGCTTCTAAATCACGTTCCTTTTGAACATGTTTTGTTATTACATTTAACTAAAAAGTTACATGCATCCAGTGATAAAGCATTTATTTCAGTCTTTAGGGACTCGAGTCCAGAATTGGATTTTGAAATTAAAGATTTGCGACGTGGTAAAAAGAAAAAGTCCTTGTATTTATCTCTAGTTGAAGGTGAAACCACTCTGCTGTGTTCTTCGCAGAATTTGCCTGAAAACAGACAGAATCCCTGCTGGCTGAGTCCAGGAAAAACACGGCGAAGAGAACAGCGGCAAGATGGAAACGGAGAAAATGAGCAAACTAGGAGAGAAGAGCGAGGTGTGGGGGGAGGACGACACAGACACCCACAGCAGGGGGGCATGCTGTTCTCCGTATTAGACTGTCAATGAATCTCATTAACATGGCTGCTCTAATCAGCAGCTGCGAATGTTCGTCTGAAGGCCATCCACCTCCTTCCTTGCATTCTGATTACTCTGATGAGTAAATCTACCGTTGCTTTTTCCTCTTATATCTAAAAGGGTTCGAATTAAACTCTTTGAGAGAGGCGTCTGACTTGCTCTGCGTTTCCATTATGTCCGCTGGGCTTTCCTTTTATGTGAAACGCAGCAGGCTGCCATGTTGAAGATATCCACGGTGCCCTTGTCACATCGTGACAGGCTCGTTTTCCATCATTTCCACTCAGCAAGCAGCGGAGACAAATGAGGGCTCAAGCTGGAAAGTTTTTCCACATGACAGCATTTTGATAGAAAAAAGGGATATTAAAAACCACAATGCTAAAAACCTCAGTGAATTTGCGCAGTACAGGTCCATGAAAGAGAACATAATCAATAGGACAAAAATTTCTACAATAAAATGGATCGGAGAAAAGAAAACAAGTAAAAACGGCAGCAACAAAAAACAGTGAGTAGGAGAAAAGAAAGGACTATTGATAAGAATAGCCTGATCATTTCTGCTCAACTGCAATTAAAAGTCAAGCTACACAGATCCTTCAAAGTATTAGCTGCAACAACACAAAGATGTCACAAAGAACATCTAGAAAGACTTCGAGCTTCTTCTGTAAAGGTTATACCAGATATTAAAGTCTCTGCCTATTTAAGCATTTCAATTATAAAATGGTAAATTAGGTTTGATTTAACCAACTCATCTCAAATGGTAAAAACTAGACTACAGACCTGACCTGCTTATCAAACTTTAGCTTTCTACACCGAACGTGTCGACAAAAACAGTTTTATAAGCCAAATTTGCAGCACCATAACTCCGCGATACTTTGCACCATCTGCAAAAAACGGCTTCTGAAAGGGGAGACGACGTTGCACTTGAACTGGTCAGACTAATATCTCATCATCTAAGAATGATTTTGTGCAAAAACATTTTAATGAACATATTTTGTGTCGACCACAGACCTATCCTACTCTGTTCAAGGAAGCACAGTAGATCAGCTTTAAAATAAAAATCAGTGTATTGTTATTTACAACAATACACCCCATTTTCATTGTTGAAATATGGGAACCCTGTATTGTTTTTGTCCACTTCACCATTTTGTGCCACTGTGTGAACTATAATTTGGGACTGGAAGGTGACAGAGATTCACCCTTAAAGGCATCAGTGAACATTTGTGTCACAGGAAGCCATCAGCATTCGCTCTGCTCATAAAGCAGGAAGGTCTGGCTTCATACAGGGGCTTTTTGACATTTTAATTTGCCCTGTGCTTTTCTGTAATGAGAGGGACTCAATCTTGGGCTCAACAGTGAATGTGATATTTGACTGTCTTCTGAGGAATTTGCGTGGCAGAAGATAAAACGGGAAATTCGAAGGTTGGAGGCAAACAGACGTGCCAGATACATTCCCAGGACCACACATGTTCATTCTTTATTCAGGATCAAATTCTGCCAATACTGGGAAACCTGAATTCCACAGCTTTAAAAGCAACCGGAGCCGATTCCTCCATTTCATCTCTAAGGGTGACAAAAAGGAGCTACTGAAGCTTTTTAAACCCCTAAATTAATTTATAGACAATCTGCAACAGTTCTGACTCCCATCATCGGATCCAAAGTGATTTACAATCTACTTGCTAATTTTTCTCACTTTTCACTCCTCAGCAACTTTGTTCCAATTCCCGTGAAAGCTTGGGGTGTATTCCTGGCGCTGCGTGTTCAGATAGGATAAATAAATCAAGCGCAGACCCAACAGAGAGCAGGGAAAGCGACTGGAACGAGCAGCATGGAACAGAAACAGGCATATGGTGAAGACGCTGGAGCTTTTCTGCTGCATGAGAGGACGACGGCTTCTCGCTCACACAGACTCCCACATCTAATTGAGTCAGCTGTTCATACGCTGATGTTTAAGGTGGGATTTTACTGAGTAAATGTTTGCAGTTCTTCCTGCCTCAGCCACAGCTGTGGCAATGTCCCAAGAACCTCCAGAGAACGCAGTTAGCAGGTTTACGCCAGGTGACAGCGCTCGTCCGTACGCTACCAAGCTGCTAAATGATCACACATTAGAAAATTACATTTCCCCACACAACCCCAGTAATTTCTAACACTGAAATGATCTGCTGTTAGGTAAGTTCATGAAGTACAGCGCATTTGTCAAACTCGAGGCCCAAGGGCCAAATCTGGCCCGCTGTAGCTTTTTATGTGGCCGTATTAAACCAATTAATAAAGTCACATTTGACATATTAGTGCGAATATCGTAAAAATTCCTTACAAATATTTCTAAATA
>CAEFZY010032958.1:0-46581 GCA_903066815.1 Brachyrhaphis roseni | reverse complement strand
GAAGAAGAAGAAGAAGAAGAAGAAGAAGAAGAAGAAGAAGAAGAAGAAGAAGAAGAAGAAGAAGAAGAAGAAGAAGACTGCCCTTATTGAATACATTTTAAAAACATACAGTCGGCATCAAAGAAGAATAAATACAAAATAAGTGGACGCATTATGAAAGTATCAAGAATTCACAAAATATACATAGACATTTAGATTTTGACACATATCAGACCAGAACCTTTTAACATAAGCATGAAGTTATGCCAAAATCAATTATATGTATCCTCTTAAGGCAATATTTAAAAAGTACACTAAGACTATTGTTTATTGGGTAATATTTGTGTGTTATATGAGATTTCTTCCACTTGTGTATTTTTCACTATTTCCATTGTTCATTGAGGGTTGACATCTGTAAGTTTTTGTTTTGTTTTATTTTTGGTCAAACGCTCTAAGATTATATTGGCTTTTTAAGATTTGAGTGGAAGCCAATCTTTCCCACTTTAAAAGTGTTTAAACAGCGTGTTAAAACTGGTAAACTGGCTGTGTTAAAATATTATCTCATCAGGAATTGAATATCTAACAAGGTAAATTTTTTCTGTATTACACAGAAGTGTTAAGATGGATGAAAAACACTATTTATTTTACTAGTTCAAATTTATTTGATCAGGTGCAAGACATGGAATATTGCTACATATAAAAAAACCTGTTGTGTCTGTGAGGCTAACTCTCAGGCCTAGTCCGCAGTCAGGCTTTTAGAAATAGGTTTTGGATTTCATTGCTGTCAATTAGCACAATAAAATCACAAACTTTATGGGAATTGCTACACTCACTGAGACAGCTTTGGTAAAATTTGGTAAAAAACAGAAAATCGTCTTTAAATCACTGTGGGACTCCCAACCTATTTGCATTGACTAATGGTTTAATTGTTAAAATGCTGAAATCAAAGAAAACTTCAAGCAATAAAGATTTATTTTTGTATTTAGAATTGTGTGAGCACCATAAACAACTGGGCAAAAACATAATTAAATAGACAAATAAGTATATAAAATAATAATAAAAAAATGAAATTAATGAATATGAAATCCAGAGATGGGGATAGTTTAGAAAAGATTGCATATTACTTTGTTGTGGTAAGCTGATAGAGCTGTTTCACAAAAAATATAAATCTCATTTCTCTAAGCATTACTTCTATTTTATTTTCTTACAGAACATTCAAATCATTTACCACTGCATGGCTTGTAAACGTAATTATGTATAAATACCTGAACTTGCCTCTTTATGTATTTCTGTGGCCTGTGAACGAATGGTACAAGATAAAATAGCTGTGTGTGTGAGTGCAAGTCATGTCGCCACTCGGAGAGAATGTATCTGATTTCCATCGTCGCTGGTGCTCAGTCTGAGGTCCTCAGCTGTTCCGACCCATCAACTTCACATAGCAGGGCACAGCCTGCTGTGCATACAATTATACCCAGAAAATCATGGATACACATCACAAAGACCTTCCCAAATCTACGAGCGTTTGAGTCACAGAGGGAGCCGAGAATCAGAGAAGAAATAACATGAAGAAAACATCAGAGGGACTGTAGATAAAGACTGAATCCTGAGGCCCTGAGAAGTGAGGAAACATTTTGGTCAGCTTCCTTCTTAGACTCAATCACACCGAACTAACAATACTAGAGTCGTTACAAGCTGGTGAAGACTTCAGTGTGATCTGTATAAGTTCGAACTAAAGGTAAGTGTGTCACTTAAATGTCGTATTCTTTTATTAAAATATCTACAGACCAACAGAGGCTCTGATCTTTTGGTTTGTTTGCCTTGGTTTCTATGAGAAAGTCCAGTTGATACCCATTGATCATAGAAGCAGTACTTCTCCAGTGCTGGACTTCAAAATTTAATTTTTCTTCTTCTTTTTTGACTGCCAGCAACTTCCAAATTTAGTTGAGATCAAATTTCACCAACCAGGAATAGTTCAGTTTAAGCAGACCAATGCCCCCAAACACTCTGTGTGCTTCAAGTGATTGCTATAAACACTGTAAACGGCGCATTGTAGTTCGGTGCTTGTATCTGCGTTTGAATTTCTGTGGAATATTCACTTTATGGCAAAAGCGGTTCTTTGGTTTTTCCTTTTAACTGTTTTTAATATTATTCGACCAAATCATGGGTTCACATGTAGGTAAGTGATATTTTTTATGGGTTTACATTTAGTTTCCACTACATCATCCTCTTTAATTAACATTCAACACATTTAAGTTGTATATAGTAGTGTTTTTTATATGAAGTATGAAGGCAGCATTAGAAATGGGGGTGAACAGGAGCAAAATGAAAATAGTAATAATAATATCTGTCAGTTGTGTCCTGGTCATATTTTCTATTGCTGTTATGCATATGGGCTGTCAATCGGCAGTTGGTTCTTCCATGCATTGACTATTAATCTCTCTATATATATGCTTATGCAACAAATATAATCATTCATAGCAAAACATGAGGTGCACAGCATGTAGAAGATGTGATCAAAACTGTGATTGTTTAATTAATCAACATGCATCCTGAATGGGACGGTGAGTAGTGCAACAATAAAATCGTTCTGATTTCTTTTAGACTTTGGTGTATTGACAAGTTTAGCATTGCACCATGGACCAGTGAGTACAGTTCCTGCATGGTTCTCCTCCTGCATGCCGTTTAATATCCATATTTATCAACAGCTAAACACTCAGTTCAGTTCTCCTAGTCGTCTTCTACACAATAACAGATAAAGCAACTCCATGTTTAAATGAAGAGACATATTGTGTAAGATTTTGTTTTGAAAAGGGGTGGAGTTTGTACAAAGTAGCATCCATTGATTTCTTGGATGTAACATTGGACAAACTTTCAACAGTGTTATCGGTGGACTAGGTTTGCATGCATGCCTCCTTAGAACCACAAACTTCAATGTACTTTATAAGGGAGTGACCATCACAAAGTAGTGCACAACTGTCAAAAGGGATGGAAGATGACATATTTTTTTCAACAACTTTGTTTTTACAAATAAAAATATCAAAATTGGTTCAGAAATGGAATAAATGGTCATTAAACTTAAGCCAAGCTAGCAATGGTAACTCTTTGCCTGCATGCATGACACTTAGTTAAGTCATATTTTACATTAATGTCCAACTTTAGGCAGTTTGACATTTGCATTTGTTGTCTGACAAGCTGAACAAACCTTTCTTTTCCCAATAAGAACTATCTGAACCTCTTTTTTGTTTTTTCCTTTCTTTTTTTTGTGTGTGTTTGTGTATATCTGTGTGTTAGGGAAGATGACAAAAACTCTGTGGATATTCATGACAACCCTCCAGCTCCTGACAACGTAGTGAGAGAAGATGGAGACACTGTGAGTCGTAGCACCATGCTAACCAGCCAATTTTAGCAGGGGCATTCAGGGTGTTTAAAATAGCCCCGACCTCGAGGCAGGACTACAGTTCAACGGCATTTTTAACATTAAGATTACGGACTCGTAGTGTCTTTTCTGTCTCTTTGATGGGAAAAAAAAAATCTTCTAATAACCAAACCAGAAATGGGGAGTTTTAAAAATAAAGCCGTCTTTCCAAATGTCACTGCACATCCAAACCCAGCCTGAAATAAGGGACATAAAAACGTACCTCAGGATTTTATTTGTTTCTCCAGGTCTATTTCATCTATGAGGAGGAGGTGGAGGTAGAGGAGAAGGAACCAGAGCCTCCTCCAGAGCCTGTTATTCGGATCAATGACAAACCCCACAAGTTTAAGGACCATTACTGCAAGAAGCCCAAGTTCTGTGACGTCTGCGCTCGCATGATTGTTTGTATGTATTATGCAGGAGACGAACTCATAATACATTCTGCACCTGAACCACTGCTACCACCACATGCTGTCAGGTTCTTCTCACTGATATTCCTCTGCACATCACCTAGTGAACAACAAATTCTGTCTGAGGTGTAAGAACTGCAAGACCAACATCCATCATTCGTGTCAGCACTACGTCGAGTTCCAGAGGTGCTTTGGAAAAATTGTGGGTTTTTCTTCACTATCCAGCATGCCTTTTACAGAGCAAGTCATTCAAATATCTAATTTCTTTGCACCATGAAAGACAGAGTTGTGTAAAAAATTCAAGTATTGTGTTTTTCTGCAGCCACCAGGCTTCAGACGGGCTTATAGCTCCCCTCTGTACAGCAGTGACCAACCAGACCCAAGTGAGTCCTTCAAAGCTTAATTTGCATTTGTTCTTTACTAAGATTATAAATTTTCTTGACTCGGGAAAGGAACCCTCACACTGCAAGCTGATTGGTGAAATGACTACCGTAAATGATCATAACATTTCAAATAATGTGCTGATACCAGACAACCCGAACCGGAACGACCCCGTCTTTGATACCTTGAGGGTTGGTGTTATCATGGCCAACAAGGAGCGCAAAAAGAATGAAAACGACAAGAAGAATGTGAGTAATTTGGTCATATTTCAATCAAAAAACATCAAAAGCACAGAAAAAAAAGAACAGAACAAGAGCAGAGGTAGTTTTTTTAAAAAAAAAATATCTTCAAAATTTACAGAACCCTCCACATTCAATGCACTGTTAAAGATGTTAATGGTGCACTAACATTTAAGTGATTTAAACATAAATTTGAAACATCAATAAATGATCATTTTTGTTTAGCATGCTGATTTTCACATACTGTGTCATCTAGATGATGATGATGATGGAAGAGGAGGAAGAAGAAAACCAACAACCCAAAGAAAACGAAGAGGGAGGAGAAGGTAAAACTAAAGTTATGATGTTACCTGAGATAGTGAATACCACAGATAATGTATAGGACATAAATAATAACTTGTTCAAACAATTAAAAATAGATTACTTTGGTAAAGTGCTGAGACACACAGGGTAGATGTCAAAGAAAAAAAAATCAGTCCCTGTTTCTGAGTTACTGTTTCTGGTGTTCATGCAGGGAAGCCTGAAGATAAAAAAGAAAAAGGTGGAGACAAAGCAGATGACAAGGTGAGAGCAAACTTCGTGTTCTTCAACCTGCAACTGGAGGTAAATAATTTCATCGTTTCTCTCCTGCTGCATCGTCTGTGCTTTTTGTCAACAGGCTAAAGGCACCTTCACTGGGTCTCACTACTACCTGGCTCTCTACCGCTTCAAAGCCATCGAGAAAGACGACCTTGACTTTCAGTATGTTTGAGAGATCTAACTGAGTCTCAGTGTATTCACTTTATAAGTAATGACACATTTTCCATTGATGGAATTTGATAAATCAACCCTAATTGCTCAAAACTCCATTTTGACTTGACCAGCCCTGGTGATCGGATCATAGTTCTGGACGATTCCAATGAAGAGTGGTGGAGGGTGGGTTTCATTCATCCATATAGATTTATAACACTCTGCTGCCATCAAGATGAACTCTGACACTCTTCCTCATGTTACCAGGGGAAGATGGGGGAGAAGACCGGCTACTTCCCTGCCGACTACCTCATTAAAGTGCGCGCGTCTGAAAGGGTTTACAAGGTGACCCGCTCCTTTGTGGGCAACAGAGAAATGGGACAAATTACACTTAAGAAAGATCAGGTAAGTTTCCAGAATTTAGCAGGTGCATACTCAAACAATGTGACACATCTTTAAAATAAAAAAGAAAGTTACAAAATGATAAAAGAAGAGAATTGTCTTTTAGATCGTAGTGAAGAAAGGAGATGAGAAAGCGGGCTACCTGAAGGTCAGCACAGGACGCAAGCTGGGCTACTTCCCTGCAGATCTTCTTCAGGAGCTCACCTTCACATAAAGTGCAACAATATGCAAGAAAGAAAAAAAAGATCTACAAAAAAATTTGAGTTTTCTTTTATTGTTTGCTGTGATCTATTTCTGTCGTTGACATGCTGATTATTTGAAAAAGCGTTCATTATTTTCTTTGTCAGCATTTTAGACTGTTGTGTTAAGAATAGCACACAGATGCTATTAAGCATTGCCTGCTGATATTTTGTAAGCTCAGGTTTTAATAACAAGTAGAAAAATTGAACTAGTTTTCTAGAGATTAAGAAGCAAATGCAGATAGCCTGTTAATGATGGTCTATGAGATTAAATAAATATTTTAGTTTTTTCCCTTTAGATACATTTAATAGGCACCAACTCTGAGTTAAATCTAAATCATTGCATTAAACACATTTAGACATATTTCATGTTATATACAGGGTTGTGCAGGCAACTTATAGTTGCACATACTGTATCCTCTATAACTGACTGATAAAGGTGTTTAAAAAGACTTAAAAGAAATAACTTTTTTGTTTGAGTTAACATAATCACATTGAATTATTTTAGGAAAACATTAACTTTATTTTTGAATAAATTTATGATGATTTTTTTTATTTATTCGTAACTTTCTCTTTCTTTTGGGTATTACTATGAAGTGCTACAGATGTGTATTTTTCTTCAAAATGGGGAAATCAAGAGAGTTTTTACACTGTAGTCTAAGTGACACATTTAAGATAGTGGCTCAAAAAGAAAAAGCCAAAGAAAACACTGAAGGATAGGAATAAAGTATAATATTTACCATAAAAATATTTAATTCATTCCCAGGTCAAACAAGTAATTAGCATCGCCATTTAAAAATTTCTATTCTGACTGGAATCCAGTACTGTGCTGTAATTTATGATTGACTGTCTAAAATGTAGCTGTCAATCCTCATGACTCCACATTTTCCCTTAGCTGATTTTAAAAAGCTTTGTATGTTAAATAAAATACTGTAGTAGAAGTTTTACAATTTTGTGTCCTGCTTTTCTGATTAATTGTACAGCAGTTTGAACGCAAGTGCACTTCTTGGCTGCTGTATGTCTTTAAATAATTTTTTTAAATTTCCTAATTTTTACACCACTAAACCCTGATACTGGCGGTCACTGTTGATGGGGAGTTATTCTTAAAACTGAGATTTCTCAGAAAATAGTTTTCGGTAATTTATCACAGATTGACCGCAAAGAACCAGTGAACCTGTGACATCTAGCGGTCACTTGCAGTCATTACATTGAATCTCAGAAGATAACTTGACGTATGGTGTAACCGACAACCAAACCCAGAAATTAGTTAAATATTTCCAGTTCTGTATATGATTTTTTTATTGTCACAAGCAAAGAGTACCCCGCTTTCGCAGGGTGTCAAAAAATTGGGATAAACTCTTGTTGTTCCTCTCCACGGAAATCTTTAGTAAAAGGCGAAAGATTTATACGATCTGAAGAGAAACAAGAGTGCATAACGACTGAAGCGCCGAAATCAGACGACATTCTTTGACACAGCCTTTTCATTCACGGTTTTCCTGAAACAATTTGAGCAAATGTAAACACTGCAAAGATATACACACACACTTTCTCAGTTTTGATCATTACGTTGAAAATAGTAAAAAGGAATTCCAAGTAAAATAAAACAACGATGTAAATAATCTTGCATGCGCTTTGCATTGTGGGTAAAAAGTGACGTAACGTTAATACTTTTTACTCTTGCTCATAGCATAATGAAAGTTTGGTTAGGATTTCTACTAGACACAATGTGGTCTAACTTTTGAACGCCGTGGTGTTTTAGATATAGTAACGTCATGTTACTGTCTTCACGCTTTATATGTAACCTGCATAAACTGGTACGCATGCGCAAGGGATTCTGTAGACCCAAGTAACAAGTTGCAGATATATCTGTAATCACCACCAGCCGCTACTGCTACTTTTGTTATGTTTTGTTTCGACGGCTGAATGAGACCTAAAGCCCACAAACCAAGTGGAAATCCGATAGTACATGAAGTTTCTGTTCATCATTTACATATGGGGGGAAAAAGCGACATCTAGTGGCAATGTGCTGTAATCTCTTCGTCGCCTTCCGTTTTCATTTTTAAATTCTGCAAACATTTATTAAAATGACTTTCCCAGGAGGGACCTTTGAAGTTTATCTAGCTTTTTAAGCTCCTGTATTAAAGAGTGAAATCAGACAGCACTATCTTACTAAATGGTTAGTTATTATACTGGAATAACGTTTCTGCTATTATATAGACACTATGTAAAAACTTAGTTAAAAAGTACATACATTCCAAGTTACTGCATGTTTAATCCTATTTTTTTTCCATTGTGACAACCAATGAGACAACAAGCAATAAGTTTTGCTCTGAAACTAATAAAATGCTTATAAAATAACGGGAAAATAATTCATTACAGAAATGAAAGTAATGTGAAATTTCTTCTTAACCGTATGAGCCAAATGATTACAGCACCACTGTGTACTGTTGCTTAATACAGACTTGAAACTTCAAAATATTTGTGAGGTGATTAGATAAATCATTTTCAAACTGCAAGTTGAATCATTTAAAAAACTTTCATAAAAAATAGTTTCGACATTGGTTCATATCTGCTTTCAGAAGTCTTAATTTCTACTGAACATTTGCATCTTTTGTAGGATTCCAACCATAAATTCAATGTATTTGACTGACATTTTAGTTGATAGACCAACACACAGCAGCACAGTGGAAGAAAATGGATACCAGCAGTTGTTCTTTAGAAGTTCTGGAAATTAAAATTGGAAAAGTGAAACGGGCATTTGTTCAGTTTACCCCACTGCCCCTGATACCACAAGGACAGCTGGTCAGTGTTGACTGAATAAGAATAGGGGTTAAATACAGAGCAATCTTGGAAATCAAGCTGATTCATCTCCTAGCAGGGCAATAGTACCTAAACAAACAACCAGAGTTATACTGGAAGAGGTTAGATCAGCGCATTTTCATGTGGCAGGATGGTCCAGTCAAAGTACAGACCTGAATCTAATTCAGCTTTCATATTGTGACAAAACATGAAAACTGGTGTCCATAGACTCTCTTCATCTAGTCTGACTTAGCTTAGGCTAAGTTATGCTGTAAAAATAAATACAGTTTTAAGGGTCTTGATGTGCAAAGCTGGAAGAGACTTGCAAATAACCACCACAAGTTTGAAATTTGTAGAAAAAAAGTCCTGGAAAACCAAGAAGTTTCTTCCGCTTGAGATCCATGTACTTTTTTTTTGCATCATTTTGCAACTTTAAATCCATATTAAATGCAGTTTTTATTTTTACAGTAATTGGCCAAATTGTGAAAAGGCTGAGTTGGCATGAATGTACTCATAAGGAGGGTACAAGAAAAGTGTCACACTGGCCAGAAAACGTTGAGCTATTTAGCATTATCACACACGTTCATTACGGATCTTTATTTAGGACCTCGGTTCGGTTAGTACTGGTGGGCGATCTGTTGGCTTGAATTTCCAGTGAAGGAGTGATGCTCACCAGTTGTCAGAATATATATATATTTTTTCCCTGAAGAAAGCCCTTGTCATTTTGTCAGCCTCCCTGCGGCTAAAATACGTGGGGACAGCAGGGACGGCTGTCAAACTGTGCCTGCCTCAGAGAGCCTTTCCTCGGGTTGATGAGTCATAATGAGGGCCGGCCAGGTGCTGAAAATGAGCATGGAGGCAGGTGAAGGGTGTGTGTGTGTGTTGAACTACTCGGCAGTAGGTTTATACTTACTGGGTAAAATGTTGCTTAGGCAATGCTTTTCTTTTGGGAAAAGATTTTTTTTGCTAAGTTTGACTTGCATGTGGGGGTGTGTGTGTGTGCGTGCGTGTGTGTGTGTATGCGCTGAAGAGGAGTGAGAGAGAAAGAGGCACAGCGCTGGAGAGGAGGAGAGCTGAAGCAGATTCACTTCAAATCTGGAGGATTTCTAGAGTCTCCTCCAGCCAGGAAGTGAGAGTGCAGGCTTTAATTCAGAAAATCACTCGGACAGACACGTCGCAACTCTGTGGATGGACAATCGCTGCTGCTGCTGCAGAATGAGGACTCTTTGTTTGAACTTTGCCATCACCTGTCTGTGGCTCCTTCCCTCCACGGTGAGTCCACTCTACAGCTGAGGCTGAGCTCGTTATTTACTCAAAGTGCTGTTGTTTGCAGTGTAACTCAAATTTGAAGTTCTCCTCGTTGGGGAAACAAACAGGAGGTCATAAATCATCTCTTGCCAGCAAATGTGTTTTCTCATCTTCTTGCCTCCAACAATGAATTCATTTCCATAGATTTCGTTTTTCTCTCTCTCTCTCTCTCATTAGGGATTGTTTTTGTGCTGAAAGCTGAAATCAAAACATTTATGATCTCTTTAATATATATGTATTTATACAACATGATATGTTCATTAGAGATTCAGAAATCTGGCCAGTCTGCCAAATTTGATATTTAATTTGCTTTATTAATAGCATTTAACTTTCAGATTTTGTGGCAATCCTTTGTTTTATTTCTTATTTTTTTGTTGCAAAATTCAAAATGTTGTTTTGACAAAATGATGCAAAAACATAAACATATTTTTTTCACATAGGACATGATTCATTATTCTGTGAAACAGCACAGTTCCTCTGAGCAGCTCCTGCTCTCTTGTCTGTGACTTTCTTCCAGGTGCAGCTGTAATTTATTATGCACTCCTGAATTTATTTTTCTGCCCAAACAGATAATTTGTAACACCTAACTTCACCAGCGAGCTCGCTAAGTAAAAGAAAGCTCAAAGCAGCGTCATTTTGAGCTGTAAAAGTTGAAGCAAATGACTTCAGAGGGTCTCTCGGTTTTGAAAGAGTTTAATCTCCTCAGGGTTTGAGGGCTGTTGTTTTTATGTTTTCTGTACTCTTATAAAACTGTCACATTAAGGATTTTACTGCCAGTGGCAAGAATATTCTCCCCGTCCTTAGATAAAACAAAGCCTTCAGCCCACATTTTTTTTCTTCCTTAGCAATTTAATTCAATAATATTTATTTCATTTTATTTTTCTTTTTTAAATTTGCCGGTGCTTCCTTGCAAGTGTTGTGCTTGCATCCTCTCCTCTCCACCATTGCTCAGTCGCAGTCATTGTGCTGGCATCTTGACACTGAGCCGGTGACATGGCTGTCACATTGTGAGCTCCAATTAGGCTAGGTGAGAACAGCACATAGGCTTGCAGCAATAGGCACAGCCGGAGCACACTCAGGTGCAGGCGCGGGCTGAGGTAGAGGCGTACAGAGCCAAAAGCTTTCGTCCGTTTTTTTGTTTTTTTTTCCTTCTTCGCTTCGATGTAAACAAGCTGAGCAGAACCTTCTGCACCGCTTGTTAAATACCAGACATGCAGCACGTTGCAAAAGTATTTATATCCCAAATAATGATTTTATGTGATTGACCAGCAATATTCCAAGTTTTGGACATCTCACTGTTCAGTGTTGTGCAACTTGCCATCCACCAGAAAGTATAACAAAGACAGCTTTAATTAGAGAAGTAGATACAAAGTTCGTAGAGCAGCTGCACAAAGGAAGAGCTCAGGTGGGTGAATGTTGACAGGATGAATATTGGTTGTTCAATGATCTAATTGGACCATCTAGGAAGAGTGCCAAGAAGAATCTCATAATTTTTAAAAGAAAATCATAAGAAGTCTTGTTAAAAGCCTTTCTACGAACCATGCAGCAAACATGTGGCAGAATATGTTCTGCTGAGGCAACTAAACTTTTTCTGGCCTACAAGAACAGAAAATTCACTAGCAAAAAAACTAAAGATTCAGATTACTGTGAACACACAGCCATGCTGAACGTGGAATAAATTACATAAGGAGTGTCCAAAGTGAGGCTCAGTGGCCATTTGCAGTCGATGCAGATGGACACTTTTATATATTTAAGGGTGAAATTTTCACATAATAAAATCTTCTTAAAATAATAATAATAATAATAAAAAAACACATTGTTTCTCATTCGTCAACCAAGTTTCTGCATTCATCTTTATTTTGTTGTAAATGGATCCACTGACATGCAGCAACGTCTACTCAAAGCACCAGAATTTGTGAGGCCTCACTGTGTCGATTTCAATTTGTTAAAATGACCGCATCAAAACGGATCTTTACCCAATCAGACTCAGCTTGAGTTTTTTAGAAAGAAGAATGAAGAGGAACGACAGTCTCCGGATGTGCAGAGCAGGCAGAGACTGACATCAAAACGTCTCCTTTCAGAAAAAATGGCTCTGCAAAGTATCAACTCACAGTGCCTACACGTACAGTTTTCATTGGGTAAAACTAAAACTGAATTCCTACTCTTCATATAAAATTCTTATAAACTAGCCTGAAGCCTGTTATTGAGCTGTGATAAAGCAGGCACTATATATTCTAACTGTGCTTTGGATCCACAAAGACTTAAGGCTTAAGGTCCTTCAGCCCAAGTTATACCCTTGACGTACATTTGTGATATCTAACATGTCACATTTTGCATATCTACTGTGTGGTCTATCAGGGACTCTACTCTCATTAACACCCTCACTAAGAGATTCTTTTGCAGGATTTTGTGTGTTAATTAGACCTTACAGGAGGATATTGCATGGTTCAAACCAAGCTGGTTTACCAATAGGATGGCCTCAGTGTTTAATCATTTTTAGCTGTTTAATAAAAAGAAAAAGAAAAACACTACATGTTTGTTTCTTGTGAAAACAGAAGATCACAGACTTCTCTGTGTTGCCATGTTATTCAGGACTGGTTTAAGTCCAACACTCACTGAGTGTCCCTGAAGTAAAGACAGCTTCCCGAAAACAGTTCCGTGACCTTACAACGCATACGTGTTTTAAATAACGGGTGACATGAAACGAAATCACGTTTATTGTTTGGAAGAACACGGTGATCTGAATTCTCACCCTGCCTCCGCCTCAGATCGTTTTGCTATTGTTTTTGTCAAATAGTTATTGACATATTAATTTGATCAATAAGCATAGCTTCTGACATTTGAGGCTCCTGCTATTCTAAGAAATACACAGATGCGAAGAGATTAGTTTAGAAATATCCTTTTCCCATGTAGGTAAATTCTTCTTCTCCCTGGAGGGAAAATAAGAAAAGAGTTTGTGATCGAAACAGGATTTACTAATAAACCTCAAAAAGTAGATGAAGAGGATGATGTGGACAGAGATGGGGAAATTTAATACAACAAAGCTATACTTAGTCCCCTAATGACTTCAAGTATACCATTCATGAGCATGTTAGAATATAAGAATGAATGATTGAGAGAGGAAGATGAATAGGAGAGAGGAGAGAAGGGGCTCTTCAACATATTGCGTCGCTTCTGACTAAAGATATGCTGAAGTAGTTTCATCGTTCTTATTTAGTTATTTATTTGGTTTTAAAAAGGTCCTTCTCAAACAAATAAATATATTACTGGATGTAGCCTATCATCAAGGTTGCACAGAAAGGATGACTGACAGTTTTAACAGGGGGCCCAGTTGAAGGACAACTGAAAACAGATTATAATTTGTTAATGGCAGCTTCATTGTGACATTCCAGTTTGCCTGAAGGAAATAACTTATTGATCAGCAGCAGCTTTAGAGGAGACTGAAAGGCCGAGGAATAATTATTTTAATCGATTATTTGATAGCGTTTAGTGTACTTACAGAGAAATTGTCCTTCTTTTGTGGTCACCCTGATGGGTAAGTCTGTATTGAATCATTTTCATATTATTTCAAGGTAGTTTATTATGGAAAATGAGTTGAAATCTATTTCACTTGATTTTAGTTCATGTACCAAAGTGCAGCAAGCATGTAGCATATGCCTGAATAAATTAGCTATTCTTTCCACTGAGGCACATTTGTCAAATTAAAAGGGCCTTAAAATGAATAACCCTTATATAAGTATTAAGCATGCTTTTCATGTATAAAAAAAAAACACAGTTTTGTTTTTTTGATGTAAAATTTTGATCTTAAATGTTTCCACTTCACCTTAATGCTCTACTTTGTATTGACAAATTACATGTAGCATGGCAAAACGTGGAAAAGCTCGACTTAAACATTAACTGTTTCAACTACAGCTTTTTGATAGGGTCAGTCAACTGTTGAGTAAATAATACATCTGATATATATTTTCTGCAGGTACAGGAGTCATCTGGTCCTCTAGGCCTAAAGAGCAAACAATGGAGGGCCGCTGGAGCAGGAGAAAAACCCGAGGGAGCAGCACTGAAGGTTAAACATGTATCCAAAGACTTACAGATCATCTCCACCAAACACAAAACCCATACATACGGCGCGCTGAGCCCCTACAGCTGGCCGCAGAACTTCTCACAAGCTCCAGACCAGTATCTGTACGGCGCTCCTCCCAAATCCAAGCCTCCTGCCAAAACCTCCACAAAGGCCAAGAAGATCCTGGGCTGGGGGGATTTCTACTTCAACGTGAAAACCGTGAAGTTCAGCCTCCTGGTGACTGGAAAAATCGTGGACCACATCAATGGAACGTTCAGCGTCTACTTCCGGCACAACTCTTCTCGCCTGGGGAACATATCCGTCAGCATCGTCCCGCCATCCAAAGCGGTGGGATGGGAGGTTCTCGACGGCGCGGTCGACAGCAGCCCCAATAAAAACTCTGTCCTGTTCCCAGATCTGATCCCCCCGTCGTCCACCAGCTCCGCTCCTACTGAGCATCAGAAATATCAGCGGGACATGATGATGGTGACCGAGCTCAACTGCCGCATCGAGTACCAGCGAACCAACCGGTCCAAGAAGACCAAGCCGTGCATGTACGACCCAGGGCAGACCTGCTACTCGGAAAACACGCAATCCCAGGCAGCGTGGATCTGCGCCAAACCCTTCAAGGTCATATGCATCTTCATCGCCTTCACCGGCACAGACTACAGGCTGGTGCAGAAGGTCTGTCCGGATCACAACTTTCAAGCAGAGCAGAACCAGCAGCACCTCGGATGAGCAGAGACTCCGCAGCTGGAACATTTACTGTTTATACTGTATATTCATCATACAACCATAAAAAAGGGGGAAAAAATCCTGGGATTCTGAAATTGAAAGCTTTTGGCATCATTTCTGGCTAGAAATGCACATTGAAACGGTTTAAGACAGCAGTGTGACTTTGTAAATAGTATTAACGTGAAACTACTCCCATTATTCCACATGCCATATGTTTTTCCTAAGATAAAAGTTAGTGATATACTTGATTCTCCCATTTTCTGTATCTACTGTTCCTAAGTTTAAGTCAAACTTTGGATTTCATTATTCTACATAATGTATATATTTATAAATCTTAGACTGTCTTCAATTACACCGATGGATGTTTGTGTTTTCTCTAATCTGGAAACTACTTCCTTTACTGATTCGTAAAAAGAAGCATCTGTTGACTCCATTTGTCATCTAGACCACAGAGAACCAATTCAGAGGCAGATTTAATGCACTTTTCATGTTATCAGTGACAGACTACGCATGTACCTGGCGTCGGTCCAGAATGATTGTGCGTTCACCCTTTGCACCTCGAAAGTTTCCAGTTTTCCCCGGACCTCTGCTGTCACAAACATGCTCTCTCTGTCATTGCGGCAGACACTGAGGGTGAGTAATTTTGTCTGATGATTCATTGCACAACGATGCAATTGTATATTGTCTAAAGGACCTATTTTCCCCTCTGCACATTGGAGCGGTTGTTACTAAATAACTTAAATATCGCAAACTAGGTCAGCATGCCATTGTAGTTCATCTCAACCCTGCCAGAGCTGTCTGCATGCAACATGCATGGTTTCATTATCTGTCATAAAAAGTGACAAAAAGCAGCAAAGTCTGTTTTATTTTTGCAAAGCGTATGCCAAACGAATAGATATAAGAATCCTGTTTTTGTGATTATTTCTGCTTTAACACTGAACTAGCTATAAGGGCGAAGTAGCTCCTGGTTCCAAAAGTGTAATGTATGCATACCTGCTTTAACAAACAAGACCCTGGTGGTCAGTCTATGTAGACCTTTCCAGTCCAAGGTTTTCCATAACTGCCCTGCTGAATAGCACATTTGTTTTTGCACAGCCTTTCACTTAATGGCTTTTCTCAGAACATCAAAAGACACATTATTCCAAGTCATTCTTTCAAACCCTTCCTGCAGAGCATCATAATTTCAAGTGATGAAAGCATTTTTTACCCAAGCTCAGCCTTCATGAGCATTTCAAAAGACGCCAGTCGCTTCTTTAAAAAAAAAAAACAACTCACTTTTAGCAGCACAAAACACAAAGGATCGTTGTGACTTTCTGCTGAATACCACCCAAGGTCTTAGTAACATTTAACGTTCATTATTTAAGAAGCACATGTTTTCTTAGTGAGTGACAATGTTAATGTTGTTCTTTTTCCTTTGTGTCATGCTGAAGCCCCTCTTCCTCAGAGTCTCGGGTTGTTTTGGGAGAGAGGGGCAGGTCGCCTCAGAGCCATGCAGGCTGAAGCACGGCGGCGGCGGATGGACGGGGCAGGAAAGTTTGGCCCAAGATGACCCAGAGATGTGGAGTCTCCTGCAGCAGGAGAAGGACAGGCAGTGTCGGGGACTGGAGCTCATCGCGTCAGAGGTGAGAGTGCAGAGAGAAGGGAGGAGCAAAAACAATGAGACAACTAATAGCTAGGAGTGCATCTACAGTGTTGCAAAAGATTTCATACTCATAGTTTTTCATTTTGACTGCAAAGAAAACATACGCTTTATTGTACTTTAGTGTGTTTTTACGTAATTAATTCACAATGTAGTGCATAATGGTGTAGGAGGAGGAAATTGTTTTTATTTTGATGTTTAACATCAAAATGTTTTTTATTCTAATTTCAGGTTAGTAGATTTAAAAAGGGTTTGGTTCAATAACAATTTATACTGCAACCGAATTTTACACATGAATTCTGAAAGGGAATGGATTTTATTTAGTGGTCTCACAGTGAAAGGGGCTGAATACATATGCACTTAAATGTGCATTTGAAGCTTCACAGTTATGCACAATTTCATGTTGCCTTACTGTAGTAAATTCCTTTCAAATACAGATAAATGCTACATATTAGAATAGTAACACACAGTACTCTGGGGCCAGACACAAGATGACAGAAAACAGTTTTGATGGGGTTACAAAAGCAAAATTAAGAGAAATGTCAGGATTTAGACAAACAAAACAAAAGCAAAATGACAGAAACTCATATAGATCTTTAGAAGTTATGAATCTGGAATTTAAATTGACTAACATCAGAAAAATGACAAGAACTCATTCTCTATCACTTTCTATTTGTTTTTACGTAAAACGCGATGGACGTCAGTCTGTTGCAGAACTGTTTAAATATTTGCTCTTTGCTTGGAATCACACTAAGTGTGTGTGTGTGGGCGTGTGTGTAGGTGGGTGTGTGTGTGTGTGAAAGCTGTGCTGGAGAAGCAACTGGGTTTGACAGGTGAACTCCACACAGAACAACATTTAGAAAATCAGCATACAGTTTTTCTCCTTTCAGTTCGATTCATTTTGGCTTCTCTTCCAGCAAAGAAAACTGACCACTTGTGACATTTTTAGATTACTTTTTTTTTTTGTGATAAAATTGGACTTATGAATGTTTAATATCGATTTTAAACACTACTTAAAAACTCTAGTAATTTTCCTCATCTTGGATTTGACTGTCACCTGTCAGTAAAACTAATGAAAAAGATTTTACCTGGAAAACTGAAGTCTGAACTAGAACCTGTGAAACAGAAAGCAGAAAAACTAAATGTATCTGCAACGTCCAACATAAGCTGGGAACTGCTAACTCTAAAATTAAAGCAATTTTCTCTTAAAAATTATTTAATCCAAATTGAAGTTGTAGAAAATTAACCAAGTCGCATTTCTTGTATTATGGACTTGTTATGAGCCCAAACATTTATTATCCACATCGATATCTGAAAGATTTTCATCTTAATGAGCGAGTGATGTCAGTGTTAAGACGAGTCCCAGAGGAGAGCTCCCTGTGTTTTTAGAACAATGCCATATTATCCCATTAGCTTTCCCATGTGTGTTCTTTATTGATCTCCACATTTTGAGAGGAGAAGAAGAAGAGGAGGAGGAAGGGAAGCCGAGTATGAGTGTGTATTTTTGTGTGTCAGGATAGTGTTTCAAAAATGTCACAGAAAGAGTTCTGTGTCAGACAGGGAGCTTGTTTTAAACCTCGCTGGGATGATTGAGGGATCCCTGAACAGTGACAGGTTTAGTATAATAAGACTTACAGAGGGGGAGGAGGAGGTGAGGATGAGGGAGAGGGAGAGGAAGAGGTAAAAAAAATAAGCCGGAGTGAGAGTGGGAGAAGAGAAAAAACTGACAGAAGGAGGAAAATTCATTTGCATTCAGTTCTGTTTCTGCAGCTTTCTCTCCTCTTATATATATAAAAAAGCTTCAGACAGTCATTTATGGGAGGCGCACAAAAAAATTCACTAAGATTTTAGTATCCATTATATTTTGCAACACAGAAAGTCATTGTTTTTGTGATTATTTTAGCTTGCATGTGAAAGGAAAGCCAATCCAAAAGCAAGGAGAGCTAAATTTGTATAGTGGTCACAGTCTCTGGCAGTAAAGTCTTCTCTGGGTAAATAAAGCTATATTTGGATAGTCTGTTCAGATTTTTTTTTTTAAGGCAAAATGTGCAGATGCCGACACTGTGCTTGCTTGTCTTGTCAGAATTTCTGCAGCCGTGCAGCCCTGGAGGCACAGGGTTCCTGTCTGAACAATAAATACTCTGAGGGATACCCTGGGCAAAGGTAAGCACCAAAACATAACTCAATTATAATATGTCACAATCATCATCTAAAAGCATACATACATTTTGTCAGGTTAAGTTTTCAGGTTTTTTTTATTGGGATGAAGTTTGAAAGTGGAATAGAGTGGACTGCCTTTTGCTGAAGAGTCACTCTGAATACCTGACAAACCTTCACCAGTCCGAGATGCTGTTAAATTATACAGCAGTGATGTAATGCAATCGTTTGTGGAGAAGGCAATACGGTTTTTGACACGACACCATCTCGCAGACAACTGTATGGTGTAATATCATGCAGCACTGCTATGAGGAGCAACACGCTGCACCGCAACATCGTGCAATGCAGCACACTGTATTGTGCAAGTATCCAACCACCTGTTTAGGTTTTCTCAAGTCTATCTTCCAACAATAAACTTTGTACTTTTGCTACTTAAAATGGACGCGAGAAGATAGAGTCGGATTCTTCCCAGAAAACACAAAAGATAAACACAAATGTTCACATCAAATAGTGAGCCCCCAACTTGCCAAATTAAAAAAAAAACCTCAACCCTAATCATTATTATCAAACGTAAAGTAAATGTCCAGCAAGGCGTTCTCTTTCTAACAACCGCAAATTTATGAACTACCAATTGAAGATTTTACCAAAAAAACAAAGTTTTCAAAAGTACGTTAAACAAACATGACGTTTCTGCTCAGCGCCAGGCCCCTGACGTCAGAAAGGTGGGTCTAAAGGTTTACAGTAGACAGAGAGAACTACATTAACACAAAGAAGTTGATTTTTTGATTTTAGTGAATACTATGTTGTTCAACTGATGTTGCACAGACAATAGAGCAGGTACACATTATGCCAACCTTCAGGTGTGACATTCTTCAACCTCTGTGCTCATTTATAGAAACACTTCCTTTCCTGTCATGTATTTCTATTACATTAAAAATGCTACACTTATATTATTGTATTATTGTACAATATTGTACAACATGGTGATACACGACATGATATGCAGTCTAATAAAATAGATAAGATGAATTCAACAATATAATTAATAAATTGTGAAAGACACAAGCTGGTTTAATAAGTAATGATAAAAGTTAATAAAAGCACTACAATGCATGTGAATGTGTGTCTCTTTCAGGTACTACGGCGGTGCAGAGATTGTTGACCAGATTGAGCTGCTGTGCCAGAGACGAGCGCTCGCCGCCTTCGGTCTGGATCCAAACCTGTGGGGCGTCAACGTCCAGCCCTACTCGGGGTCCCCAGCCAACTTTGCAGCCTACACCTCTGTGCTGAAGCCTCATGACCGAATCATGGGCCTGGACCTACCGGACGGTGGACAGTGAGTAAATATGCTGCCTGATCATAATGATATTCCACTGAAGGGAGATTTGGTCACTCGTGAGAAAGTAGCAACGACTGTAATCCTGCTGTCACGTTAAAATCCTGTTGAGAAGAAATACATTTTTTAAATAGTTTGACAGAAATGAATCTGCAACATCAATACTTTATGTGCTAAAACAATGTCCTTACACAAATATTTACCCGTTTAGATGATGTGCAATCATGTAAAGACTCCCAAATGAATCCCTGAGGCATGCTAATCTCACATTAAAACACAATTTACAGCAATTTATTCAAATATCTCAGTTTTTTCATTTCATGCTTCAGACGCTCTCACCAGTCTGACAGATTCTGCAATTATTAGTTCCCACATTTTAGTTATTAGTATCACAAAAGAGCGTCTCTTGGCCCAGCGGTTATTTTCTACAAGAAAGTGAACGTTGTTTTTGGACTTAACATCAAGAAGGGGTTGAGTGTGATTAAAGTTTTTGGTCTCATAGACTGGAGCTGTCACACGGTGACACTCTCTTTGAAATGGGCTCATTTTAATTTCACAGACACTCACGGAACAGAAGGGAATGAAGGCGCTCCACGTAAAGTTAACACCACGGCTGGCCGGGCGTCGAAGAGCAGAAAGACAGAAGAGACAGTTCTATATAATGTTCTATATAATGTTCTATATACTGTATTTGCTTTTAATGCACAGTAATAGATTTCTGCTATTACATTAAATATATTCAGTTTAATGTATTTGGTAGAATACACATTAATTAACTTTTTTATGCACTTAGTTAATTGTGAAGAAACTTAACTTATAAGACTGTGATATAATGCCCACTTTTTAAAGCCCAGTGGAAGATTCTGGTGAAAACTTCCCACCCACAGAAACATAAATACCTGTTTTACATTTAGTTACCCCCACTTGGGGTCAATTGGCTGCTTGAATATCTTTGGTGGTATCAAATAATAAGCCTACTGTAGCAGATTTTGTTTTAATAAACAGATTTGCTCCTCTCGTGGATCAGTCCTTTTTTTTTTTGCTTAGTTCGTCTCACAAAGGCTTAGTTTATCAACATATTTTATTAGGATTTTATGTGATAGACCAAGACAGAACAGTGTAAAACTGTGAGCTTGACAGATAACAATACTTTTTTCACAAAAGCAAATCATAAAAGAGCGATTATTATTCAACCCTCCTAAATCCATACCTTGCAGAACCATCTTCCACTGAAAGCATTTTGGAGAATGTCTGATATTTTTCAAACTAAATGTTTTCATTTGGATTTTGGTTTAGACTTTGACTAAACCATTTTAACTAAATAGTATGTTTTGATCTAAACCATTTCGTTGGAGCTCCGGCTGTATGTATATGTGGCATTGTTGTTATTCTGAACCTGCTCCGCAGTGTAATTTTTTTTAGCTTCTATCAGCTTTTCTTTTAGGATTTTTCTCCTTTCACTTCACTGTCAACTCTGACCAGCTTCCCTGTCCCTGCTGACAAAAGCATGATGGTGCCACCACCATGTTTCACTATGGGTACGGGGTTTTCAGAGTGACGTGCAACGTCTGTTTTTGGTCATATGTAGTGTTTTATTGTAGACCATGTAGCTTAATTTTGGCTCTATTTGACTAAAGCATTAATGTTTCTCCTTGCGGTGAATTGTTAGGTGTTCTTGTAGCTTTCTATAAAACAGAAACACTAATCCCAAAGCAACATCTGAAAACGAGGCTTTCCATAAGTTGAAATAACATATTTGTAATATTTATCATTCTGAGGATATGTGACGATTCAGACTGGTGAGGAACATTTAGTGCTGCAGTCTGCGTTGTCATCTTATTCTGCTGTATTTCAGCCTCACCCATGGCTACATGACCGACAACAAGAGAATCTCTGCCACCTCCATCTACTTCGAATCCATGCCTTACAAGCTGAATGTGAGTGCTTGGTAGACTGCAGACAGTAAATCTGTGAAGGATTTTTAGTAACAAAGTGCTGTGTTACAATCTCAGCCTCAAACGGGTCTGATTGATTATGACCAGCTGGAGAAGACAGCCCGCCTCTTCAGACCCAAACTCATCATCGCGGGAACCAGCGCCTACTCTCGCCTTATCGACTACGCTCGCATGAAGAAGGTCCGACCTAATTGTATATCTTTCAACGTAAATCTTTGTAGTAACTTATCAGGTTTTTGAGAAACGTTTTGTTACGGTCTGTGTGTGTGTTTCAGCTGTGTGAGGAGCTGAACGCCTACCTGCTGGCTGACATGGCTCATATCAGCGGCCTGGTGGCAGCTGGAGCCGTTCCTTCTCCCTTTAAATACGCTGACCTGGTCACAACCACTACCCATAAGTCCCTGAGAGGAGCTAGGTACCAAATTTCCATTTGATGCAGCTTTCTAACAGCGTTATGACGAATCAAGGCGAACAGTTAGACGGCTTCCTGTCTCTGCTCTGCAGGGCTGGTATGATCTTCTTCCGGAGAGGCGTGCGGTCCGTGGACGCCAAAGGTCGAGAGGTGCCCTATGACCTCCAGGACAGGGTGAACTTTGCTGTGTTCCCGTCACTTCAAGGAGGACCGCACAACCACGCCATAGCCGGAGTGGCTGTGGCCCTCAGACAGGTCCAGATGATTGTTTTAGTCGCCAATGTTCAGTCGTGTCCAGTAATAAACGTAGTAATAAGAGAGAAAAATCCTTGGGGGAAAACAAACCTAAGAACCGGCAGAATTTCAGCAGCTCATGAATAAAACATTAAAGTGCAGTATTCTCCTTTTTTCACACAGCATAATTTCATGTCTCTGCAGGCTTCCACTCCTATGTTCAAACAGTACATCGCTCAGGTTCTTCTGAATGCCAAAGCCATGGCCGGCGCTCTGCTGAAGAGAGGCTACACCCTGGTGTCAGGTCAACGCTTCATACACATTAACAGACGTGTAAAAGAAACATGAAACTGGCTGCTTCCATGCCTCTCATAACATAGCATAAGCACTTTGTAGGTACTTCATGCACTTGCCCCCTTTTTTCACTCACAGCCCACTAATTTGCTGTTTTTGTTTTTCTGACTTCTTAAAGTCAGCTGTCACTGTTGAATGCATAAGAAGCGTCACTGAAAAGGAATTTTTAAAAAGGCAGAGTTAGCGTTTTCCAGCATCAGCAAAAAAGGGTTCGGATGAAGTGAGAAGAATCGGCTCATTTTATTCAGTCAGACGTGTTCTGTAAAAATCGATTTAATGAAGCTTTAACTTGCACTTACCCTGCTTCGTTCTCATCTTCCTCCTCCTAGGCGGAACCGACAACCACCTGGTATTGGTTGACCTTCGACCTCGGGGGATAGACGGAGCCCGAGCAGAGAGGGTCCTAGAGCTGGCGTCCATCACGGCCAACAAAAACACCTGTCCGGGGGACAAGAGCGCCCTCACTCCAGGAGGACTCAGACTTGGTAAACAAACTCGTGATTATTCATTTTAATATCGAGGGTGTAGAAAATGCATCTCCTGTTTAGTATGAAAGCCTGTGTGCATTTATTCTGATGCTTACAGGGTTGTTTTCTGCTGTTGTTTTGTTTGTTTTTCTTGACTTTGCTTACTATCTTAATATTTTTTGCTAAAGGAGCTCCAGCTCTGACTTCTCGACAGTTTAAGGAGGGAGACTTTGAGACGGTTGTGGATTTCATAGATGAAGGGATTCAGATCGCTCTGAGTGTGAAGCAGAAAACTGGTGAGACAGTTTTGCTGTGATAATTAACTGGGCAAAAGACTTTATGTTTTGTAAATGGGAAAAAAAAAACTAATTTAAGAGCAAAAAAACACATCACTCTGTGTGTCGTGAATCATGGGATTTACTTTTTGAACTCTAAGAAGACCAACTTGTTGACATATTGTAAGAGCACTGTAACATTTTTCTTCACACATTTCTTTCTTCCTCCCATCAGGAAACTTAGCCAGCTTCAAGTCCTTCCTGCTGAAGGACCCTGACACAGTAAAGCTCATTGCAGAGCTCCGCCATCGGGTGGAGCTATTTGCCAGACCCTTCCCCATGCCAGGATTCACAGATCACTGAAAGAGGATACGCAGAGCGGGCTTCTCTCCAGCGACGTCACCTTCTGTCCACTTCCTGTGGAACTGTAACAGACAAATGTCACCATTTTATTTTGATCACGCCACATTGTTGGTCAGTTTTCTGCTCATGATGAAAATGTAAACACAATCTTTTTAATGAAAGAGTTTCATCTGAGGCCTTGGCAAATAATGGCTGGTGTACAAAACGATGCATTGACTATTGATGTACAGCTGTGAAGAAAAACATTTCAGTATAATTGTTGATCAAAGTCAGACATGAATAAAACAAGAAATCAAGTTTGCACAACATTGCCTTTTGAACTGTTTTCTTAAGACATTCTGACGACCAAATTAAATAAGAAATCAATGGATTCAATAGAAACAGCTCCAAGGAGCTAGCTTCTGTCTTTCTAGACAGTAGGTTGTGTCAACAATTTGTGTGATTTGTTTTTGTCTGGCTTGATTTTGTGAGTAACATAGTAATTCAACTTATAATTGTTACTAAGTGACGTCTGAAGGAAATTATGTGTAATTGCAGAAAGAAAATAAACAAGGGTAAATGTGGATTTCTGGGTTAGATATGAGGATAATAGTTTGTAATTTAAGAAGGGAGCGGCTTCTGTGGCTTAAAAACAATTATCTGAATGAAACAGCTGCAATTTCCTGCCGTCATTTCCTCCTGGTGTTCAGGGAATATAGTAAAAAAATACAAAAGGTGATTTCTGAACAGGATGAGAAATGTGTCAGAAAGGTTTGAGTCACTGTTTTGTTCGGCGTGTCTTTTTCAAATCAAAGGAAGTGTCCACCACAAATTTTCAATATGGATTTGACAACATATTTAGACATAAAAATATTAAAAATAATAATTTGCCAGATAAAGTAATAAAAATTAAGGATATTTAGAGTTGCTTTGTTTTAATCACAAATTGTAAATATATCAAAAATGAAAAAAGCTAAAAAAAAAAAATGTCTAGAGGCTAAAATGCAATTTCCCCAAATCCCAGAATCCCTTGTCATAACTGTGAGGACATGATGGTGTAATTAAAACCAGAATCTCTTGGTAACTCTGACATCATGCTATGCTAGCTGTCCCATCCATAGTTAAAAAACGGTGGAGAGTGTATCATACTGTGGGATTGCTTTGCAGCGTATTGCAAGGAGGACAACGGAAACTTTAGAGCTAACTGTTATTGTATCAAACTATGTCTAACTCTTTAAGCACAAATGAGGCTACAGTCACACAACAAAGTCAATTTAAAAGAGCAGAAACAAAAACACAACTTTACTGCAGTCAGACTTCACCTGATCCTCACTCAGAGCCTTTTGGGAAGCAGAAATCTGTTATTTGAACAAACACAAACTCTAAAGAGCCTCCGGGCGAAGGAGTGATAGTGTCAGACAGTTGCTGAACAAACTTCTCAAGATGAAAGAAACCTTTTTTTTGTTTGTTTGTTCATTTAAAATATCTTCATGTTTTAGTTTGTTCCTTTTCTGGTTCATCAGGAAGTACCAACATTCAGACTTCATAAATGTCCCAATTTGGAAAAAATAGAATAAAAAATATGAGATCAAATGTTTTGCTATGAACAGAAGCAGCCCAAGACTTTATGTGACAAAGAACATTAATGCTTATTTTATGTTCTACTCATGACACTGACAATCATTTATAGATTAAACAGACTGTTGTAAAAATGATGGGACATCAGTCCTTCATTGTCCTCACTAAACTTATTTATACATTTCTTTCCCACTGTTCCTCAGATCTTTATTCTCTCTGACACATAAGATGTTCTAATTTTATTCCCCTTTTGATAAAATTGGTAGCTTTATTTCACACACAAAGAGCTTGACCAAGTGGCACAAAACCAGCCAAGAACATGAACTTCTGATGCTAAATATTTGAGCACTCATTCAGAAAAAAGACTGAAAGGACTTTTGTTCTGAGTCGGACGTCTCCAACTTGCTTTTTGTTTGTTCTCCAGTTTTTTTTTTCCAGCCGAAGATTTTTGCCAGAGGAATGTGTATCGCCTCCAGAGATTCATGGCTGAACTCAGGGTCGGCGAGGTTGGGTCGAGTTCTCAGCTGTGTCGTCAGAAAACCCCCAAACACTCTGACCGTCGCACAAGCAGCATCACAGCACAAATAAATGATGACCCGCCTCGTCTCGCTGAATTTTTTCTCATGACCTGTGAGATTTTGAATGCATTTAAAACGTCAGGGAAACCATGTGTTTGCTCAGTTCAAGGTATTAAACTTAATATTATTGAAACAATGTTTGTTGTGATGTGAGGTGGTTTTATTTTCGTTCATAATCTAAACCTTTAAAGGCAGAGGAGTGGTGGAGGTGTTATGTAATTTCAACTTTTATTTTTTAGTTTTATGTCATGTGATAATGTTATTCCCTCATCAAATCTATCTGGAGTGTTTTTTTCATGCGTGTTTGAGAAATCCTTGAATCTCCCGTGGCAACCACTCAGAGGTGCCTAAACGTATGCTCTTACAAAACGCTGCCTCTTTCCACAAAGCTCCTCCCCACAGCTGCAGTGTCCAAGTCGAGCTCCCGTCCCACAGAGCATCCTTCTCCTGCACCTCCCCCATTCAGCTCCTTAAGACTAGAGGCAGCAGCAATAACACCTGGTGGGACTGAGCTCATCAGAGGAACTACTTATCAGTGCAAGAAAGGTTGTCAGGAATGTCAGGAACAGCAAAAGCTTCTTAAAGAGACAGAAGCCCAATTTCAAGGTGTTAAATTGCAAGGTCAAATTTCTTTTAAGTCATCTTTGATATATGCAACATTTTTTTTATAACAACTGAAGGTAGCAGATACTGGATCATGCTATAATATGCCACTATATGCCTGGAAAATACATAATACTGTCCCTTTAAGTTCCAGCATTCTTTGTTTTGTTTAACCTTCAATTCACCTGAGAAGAAACCTGAATTCATCATATTCAGTGGGATCACATGGATGAAGTGATGTTTACGTCTTACTGTAAAGAGTCAGTGGAAAGAGACACAACCAAACATCTCATGCCAGATGAAAATCCTGACAGTAAAGGATGAAATGACATTGGATGTGAGTATTAAACAGCAAAAGAGCCGATAGGAGCTTGATTTTAAAAAATAGGTTTACTAACATAATCACCTTTTCTTACATTCACGTTACCCCTTTTCAGGAAGTACCAATGATGATAATTTCGTCAAACACTGAGCCCTCATTAGGATTTATTATTACCATTATTATGTATGTGTTCTTGTGTGCTTGTGTTATTATGTATGTGAGCTCAGGTTACGCTTACAGTATTGAGCTTAGGATGCCACACAGGGGTGGACTGTTTAAAATCCTGTCACTGATCAAAGACACTGGGCTGCTGTTACATGTCTCCCTCTCACATACACACACACACATGCGCACACACACAGTCTGAAGGTGGCTCCACTGAATAAGCATCATTCACCTGCAAAGTGACAGCCGTACTGCCGACAGACGGCTCGGCTCCATCAGACCTTATGAATGCAGTGTGTGGAAAAAGATCCGTATCTCTCTCACTTCCATCCAGACAGGCGCACAACAAAAATCACCTGCCCACTATGTGGAAACGACTCACGGCAAAATAAGCAGTTCGGCAACCATCAATCAGCGGTTCATTTATTGAAAGAATCTAATGTGGTTAAAGCACCAGATGCTTTTATAACTGACGCAATCACTGGTAAATTAAGTGACAGCTGAACTTACAGTCATGTGTCGGTTATGAAGTACAAACACTTTGCTCACAATGACTGCTGCTGGAGGGCAGGACGGCATTGCTCCAGAACGCCGGGATAATGAAGAGGAAAAATGAGGCAGAGTTGTTTTGGTGCATTTTTTCCTTCGCATATTTTACATGCTATTTACATTTAGGATGATTATCTGGAAACCTACAAAGTACTTAGATTAATGCATGTTTTTTTTGTTTTGTTTTTGTGGTTGTTTTCAATGTCATGTGGTGAAAATTAAAGTGGAAACAATATTTCCGAAACAAGGCCATGTTCTTAAGATAATTATTGACAGTGATGAAAATTAGAAGCAAGTGTGACTATGAAAAACAAGCCGTAATGTAAAATGGGACAAACACAGGCAGAAGGTCTGTGTGTTACGTCTTTCAGTAAGCAGTTTCAATAGTTTGCTGTCACATTTACCAGGCAATCAGCTGCTATTTAAAACCAAACATCTGGATTTAAGAGTTGGGTTCACCCAAAACCTGCAGTGCTGATATCAGAAAAGACAAAGAGAGAAAGAAATTTGAGTCCAGATCCGGATCTTCGTTTCTTCCTGCTTGACTCTCAGCTGTACGGTTCAGAAATCAGGACCCTCCTTCTTCAGGTTTTTATAGTCTGTGGTGATTGCCACAAACTGCAGAAGAACATAAACACGAAATGAAACAGAAGATTGCTGCTGCAACAAAATAATTACCCTGCAACTTGTGTGGACTAAGTAGTAGCTAATGTTTGTGTGTGATCTGGATTACCTTGTACTGGTATGTGGGGTCGAGGTTATTCCATGGTTCAGGATTATCTGTCTTGTTCCAGCTAAATACAGAAAAACAAGGAATTGTTTTCTCCTCTTTAAATCTTTACCGCCATTGTTTTTAAAGAAACCATAAAAATAACTAAATAAACAGTGGTGTGCAAACATGATACAAGTCCTGCTAAGACCAGACAATAAGCCAAATGCTTACTTAAAGCAAATCCAGCAAGACTTGGATCAAGTGGGACAAAGGTATTCATCAAAAGCAAGCAATAAGTCAAGCTATTTAAGCTAAAGGTTTGGAGCTAATACCAGAGCAGCGTTTCGGGATGACACCGAAGCTGATCGAGTTGGTTGAAAATGAATAGATTTTACTCAGAAAACATAAATATTGATCACCGATCTGAAAAAAATTCCAGAAAAAGGCCTGAAGCTAATGGAGTCTGATTGGTGTCACTTTGGCATATGATGAGATTACTTTTAATTTTATTTATTTATTTTTTTGTTATTTTAAACTCCACAGTCACAAACATTGACGTATTACTGTACATTAGGTTTAATGAAACAGATTAGCACAAAGTGATTCATTGCTATGAAATGTCTTTTCTATTCTTTGATACCCCTAAATAAAATCTGGAACAACTGATTACCATGGATGTTGCTAGGATGCAATTGCTAAGTGGTTCTCCTGTGTATAATTTAATTGTGTTTTTAAATCATAAAAATGAAATATTCTATGAATGCTTTAAGATTTGTTATTAAACATTTGTGAATAGATAGCATCAGAAAGATCAGGGAACACAGCAGGAGAGGTAAGAGAGAAAGTTGGGAAGAAGGAGAACAACCATAGACAGAGCTAATGGAACAGTTGAAAATGGCCTAGTTAAAGTTCAAACCTAAATCCAAATCAGAACTTGAAACAGAAACTTAAAGTTCTAATCATTCTGACAAAGCTTAAACTATTTTATCTGTGAAAAACTTTGCGAACCTCATATTATTTCCCTTCTACTTCACAACTGTACAAAACTTGTGTTGGTCACTTCGAAGTGTGAGTGCGAGTGAGGATTGTGTCTAATTACTGGAGGCTGTTTTTATTTTTTTATAATGTTTTTTTATCCAACACACTGCAAAAGTTCAAAAAGTCTTACGTGACATGTGGTCCTCTGGCCAGCCGGATAAGATATAAGGATGCACCACCCATTCCCAGGCAGACAAAGAAGAACTGGGGGATTAGCTGATGACAAACAGATAAAACCAACAATTATTATTTCTTTGCTATTAAAAAATAAAATAAGAAGTAAAAAAAATTAAAAAAAGTAAAAAAATCACAGCTCTGCTGATTAATTAGTGACCCGCTTCTGCTCCATCGCCTGCTGTCATCCCAGTGAAGTGGCTGACGCAGAGATACGAGGTTATGTGGGAAAACAACAAACCCAAAGAACAAGAACTTCTTTGTCATACAGTTTTCGCCTGTGCTGCATTTTAATGTGGAAAATAATGTTTCCAGAAGACCGAAAGCATTTTAATACTTTCATTGCTTTTTTGATTTTATGTGCAGTTGTTCTTTGTTACGTCTAGCTCCTGAATTGGACAGGCGGACATCTTCAAAACTCTGCTTTCTACCCAGAATGCAATGGGAACACTAGCCCATTGGCTCCCACAACTATTTATTTATCACTAATAAGATAATAGGATCGATTTCTTTTTTCCATTTGCTTTACTTTTTCATATAAAAATGTTGCATTACATATTAACATACATGTCAATATTATTAAAATGAAAATATTATTAATAATTAATAATGATAACAAATGTTAGTACCATAGAATACAAACAATATGTATTATTCTGTCCTTTATTTAATGAATAACATTAATGACATGCTGTAAAATAAATGTGTCAGGTATACATTTTGATTTAAAATGTTTTTAAACACTCTTATTACGTAATAGACAGCAAAAGTATACATTTATGTACTATATTTATACATTTATCTTTACATTTTTTAATTTATTTTTTTTTAATTGTCAGTTTAGAAATAGATTTAAAAAACAACATGTATTTAAATTTTAATTGTCTTACAGTCTTGTCTAGTTATGTTAGCTTGGATTCCAAAGTCTGCTGTAGTTTCGGGGGATGGGGATCTGAAAAGGTTTGGCAACAGCTGCTCTAGTTGGTCTCTTTAAGGTGAAATGGAATCATCTTCCAGTCAATATGTACAGAAAAAGAAAGAAATGTCCACAAATTGGATGGGAAACACCATCAGCTAGACGTCAGGTGGCTTGTTGACCCCTGCAGGACGTCTGACCACAAATTAAAGCTTGACTCACGTCAATCCGACATGATCTCAAAGTGGAATCCTGAAGGAGGATTAGAGCCACTAACGACCCCGCAACGTAAGACAGTTCAATGCAGATGGAAAGTTATTCTGAGGAAGTTAAACCAGGAGTTTAGTTTAATAAAATAATGAACTCCAGCAGGTTGGCTGACCTGGGCAGGAGAGCGAAGGGTCTTTGGTGATGAAAGGTCAAACTTCAATGTACAATGACGAAAATATAAAGATTTTTATGTTGTTTTTTTTTAAAAAATCATCAATTGGGTGACCAACCCAATGATTATTATTATTATGTGTTTTATATTATTAACTCAAATTGTCTTCATTCCGTTTTACTTATAAATAGGCGAAAGCTTACTTTCATGCTGCAATTTTCTGAATTGCAGACATTTTGTAACACAGAGATTTCTTAAAATGCACCACTCTCATAATGATATTGCTCTGATTAATCTTTCACTCTGTCCATCTGTGTATTTGTCTGGCTGATGTCTTTATTTGTCAGACTTTTTATTTTGTCTCCCTTACTGAAACCTTTGGACTCTAACCGCCTGTCTCTTTGTCTCTTTCCATCCGTCTGTGTGAAGTTGATGAGGCAGGTTTATGGAGTCTCAAATGGATTTTACTCTCTGCGGTTTCCGTCTCGGTGCTTGTCGGTTTTCCGGGATGATGGACGGTGCTGAGGAGCTCTGGTAGTTCGGGTTTTCATCCCTGCATCTCTTGCTCTCTCTCTGTCTGTCTCTCATTCTCTCTCTTTCTCTCTCTCTCTCTCTCTCTCTCTCTCTCTCTCTCTCTCTCTCTCTCTCCAGGGAGACCAGAGACAAAAAGTTAACACTCTGTCAGCCCTCATGGAAATGGATAAAGAAGACTCTGAAATAATCCCCTCCCCTGTGGGGGAAGAAATGTATGTTTTTGAGGAAGGTTTTTACACCAGTAGCTGATATGATTTTGTCAGACAATTAAGGAGATTGAATATATTTTTTTCATGTGTTATGTATGACTGGTGCCTTAATCCTCTCTAATTTTGTCTTGATTTTAAAACCGGCTGCAGGAGTGACGTAACTGACTGAATGAGACCTCCAGATTAGAAGAGAGAGAATTAGTCTTCTCTTTATCTCTCCTGCTTTAACCTATTAATGAATGAGAGACACTGCAAGTGATTACATAAGCTGGCTAAGTACAGGAATAAGGACAGTAGGGAGGGACATTTGACTGCAAATATATTAAGGTAAATCAAATTTCACAGTATTTTTCTTCTGAAAATCAACAAACAGAAAAGGCCAATAGAAATTATCTAAACATTGACCTACTTGTGGTTTGGACATGGTAATCTAATAAAAAAAAAAAGAATGAATGTGTATCTAAAACAAAAACAAATTAAAATTATACCACAATCACATTTACTTTTGTAATCAAAATTATTATAACAAAAGGCAAAATGCTAATTATATTCATTAAACTCATGTGATGAACATCATGTGGCTGAATTTCCTTTTGCATTTTTCAAAACAAGGGTCATCCAATAAAATTTAGAAACAGAAAAAATAGCTTAAAAAAAGACACCACACATCATAAGAATATTAAAGTTCAGCCAGGAGGAAATGAGGCTCACTCACCCCAGGGTGCCTCTTTGCGTGCTCAGCCACCACCCGGAACATCAGGGCTCCAGTTTACAGGTCTCTATATGTACAGAGGATAAAATAAAAGTTTTTCAGAGTCGACAGTTCGGGCCAACCACCAGCTTCTCGTGGCCGTGCACAGGCGGGATTAAGACCTGTTGCTTTCTACATATGGAGCGAGACAAGGGGGAGGAGGAAGAGGGGGAGGAGACAGGGGTATGAGAAGGAGGCCTTTTTCATCTAATTACAGCTACTGTTGGGTGATTCAACCCTTCTAAACGCTGCCCGTGTTTGAAGTTGAACGTCTCCCTGGAACATGATGATTTGTTATCCCAGCGAAAGGCAGATGTTCAGCAGGCTTTAGCAGGGAAGCTCAGAGAGACTTTATCCATCTCTTTGCTTGCGGTCTTGTGGGAGACGAGTAGAGGAAATGAAACAGGATTGAGTTTCCTTTCAAAGGCCAGGTGGGAATTAATGTATGTCTGAAATTTTATCAGATAAAAAAACAAGAGATTCTCAGAGGAATTAAGTGACACAATTTTTTTAAAAATGAGAATTTCTCTGATAAAACATAAAAATACAAGCTGGTCAGATATTGCTGCATCCTCCCCAGAAGCCCTCCTCCTAATTGAGTCTGGATGCTTCATGTTTGCAGCTGTCGTCTTGGACACTCGGTCACCGTCTCTGCGCCTTTTCAGGCTTCTCAGACAGCCAGGCAGCGCCACCATAGACCTACTCAAACTCTGAGTGTTTGGTAACATAGCAACACAGCTTAGTAACCATTATTTCTAGGAAGAAGAGGGGGTTTGCAGCTCTCGTGCATTTGAAATTTAAATTTTCCCAACAGGTGCTTCAACTATAGCTTAGCTTATTGTCAAGAAAAGATGCAGAGCATCTATTAAAATAATAATAATAATAATGATAAAACATATGTAGAAGGAAATCACACTTTATATGAATTTATTGCATGCACTTGTGAAAAATATCTATCAGTGTTTACAAACAAAGGAGAAGCCAAACGAGCCCATTGGACCGAAAGCTCAGAGAGAGAGAAACGCTTTGTGCTCCCAGTCTGCTTAATGGACCAGTGTCTGCGATTCATTGTGCATCAGTTTAATTGGATGTGAAGACAAATGCAATCCAATTTGTCTCATAAGTGCCCCACAGAGATGTTTCATCCCAGCCTGTGACGTCCCACAGCGTCCACAGAGGACTGATCTGGAAAATAAAGCAGCAGCATTGATCATGTGAGGAACATAATGGGATATCAGCAAAGTTTTGTTATGCAGAAGGAAGGAAGCGCGACCCACATATGGAGGCCTTGAGTCCTCGTCGCGGGTTCGACTCCCGGACCTGACGATATTTGCCGCATGTCTTCCCCTCTCTTCTTACCCCGTTCCTGTCAGCCAACTATCAAATAAGGGACACTAGAGTCCACAAAAAGCCCCCCAGTGGGGAAAAAATAAATAAAAAATGTGTAAAACTACTCCTAATTGCACATTTATTTAATAAAGTTACTTAAGTGGCTGTAACTACCCACCTCTGGTTTTGGACTATCACAAGAATGCAAATTGCGACTACAATGGCGCAAAATGTAGAACACAACAAGGCAAGACTGCATATTCCAGTATTTGCTACACTGTTCTTTCCCGAGTCAAATGTATGCACACAGTCTGTGGAGGTAAACATGTGAATAGACTCACTGCTCAACGACAATGACAAGGTTTCCCATATAAACCAAATTAGATTGTTTGGCTATTTTAAGAAAAAGCTTAGTGGCATCTGTCACAGATTCAGCGTTTGGACTTTTATTTTCCCTCTCCTCCGCCACAGGTCTGCGGGACATTGTCTCATCCTGTCTGCTGCTCCTGCTGACCTACAACACTGCAGCTCACAAACAAATCCTCCAAATTGGACACCAGCCAATGCGGTGGCAGCAGGCTTGTTTGGAAACACAAGCCCCCAGTCAGTGAGGTATTTCCCCTGAGCCATGAGGTAAACATGGACCAGAAACACATAATGATGGTGCTGATTGGTCCTAGCAGGAAATATGCTGTTTGACAGGACATCTTGCACGTTGTCATCCTTTAGTAGGGAGAAATAAAAATGTAGATCATCAGGGTGGCTTTTTCTTTTTTTTTTTAGAGATGCAGTTTGATTTCAACATTTTTCTATTTTTTTCCCTCCCATTTTAACCCTTATAATAATCTTCAGCCAATCCTGTGGAAGTCGCAGGCACGCCGTGGCTCCTAATGGCCTCAGTCAGCTGCTGCTGTTGGAACGGGGCCTTTCTGAACGTATGTGCGCCGCCCGCTGCCATGTTGCTACTTGAGGTTAACAGAGCAGGTTGAGCGCTGGTTTGAACCTTGATCCCTGACACGGTTTCCCACATAATACTATTAAACTAGTGAGGCCTGCTGGTCACCAAGGAGCATTAAATCCATGCATTTACCGGACGGCTCACACGCTGGCCAGGAAGACCAGTCTAAAATCTGTAGCTTGTGCACCTCATGCCAATGAAATCAGACAGTTTAAGTTTTACACTATTTGGAAAAGTAGAAATGCGACATTTAGTGATCTCCATATTGCAAACATAAAGGTCAGTGTTATACAATAGTTTATATATAAAAAAGGAAAGACATAACATTTTATGTTTCTTTTCGCCATCTAGTGGAAACAAGAATATACTGCAACATAAAGTAATTAGGTTCCTGACGGAAGGATTTGTTTTCACTAAACACAATACAGACATGATGAATGGACAAAACGAAAACCTAAGGAAAAGAGGTTAGATTAGAGAAAAAAAAAATTAGTGATGAAACAGACTCAACTTTAATTTTAAAAAAATCTGTATTCAAATAAACAAACAAAGAAAGCTCATGTTGTTTTTTTTTGTTTGTTTTTGTTTTTTACAAAATATTGAAACATGCGTTTCCACTAGACCTTAAAAGGTGATCACCATTCAATATGAAAGGTTTCGATCAGCATTTCGACAGACGTTAATTACAAATTTACAAAATACTCACAAAGGATGGTCTGAATAAGAGACGTCTTTGAGAAAAGCTCTAAAATTATAACACTGGAAAAAGATGTTGCAGTGTTTGGTTGAAACTACAGCTGCAAAACATATTGAGTAACATTTGTCATATAATGCAATAATCCAACCGCAAAGGACTCAGAGGTTCGGATTACCAAATCAAACCAAAAGAAAAAATAAACGCATCATGTCAGTCCAAACTGAACTCAATGAGTATTCCTCATTTCAGGAGGCAGCCATGTTGACGCCAGCAGAATCTGTGGATAAGGATGGAGCTGAGGCGACTGTAACGATTGCCGCCGCGGCTGAGGCTCCTGTCAGGGTCTGAAGAGCCGCAGGGGGCTCGGCGGGACGAACAGGAGCCGGTTTGGCGAGCTTCATGGGAACGAAGACGTTAGAGGCGCAGTGTTCGCTCAGATATTCGCCTCCTTTCTCCTCGTAGTCCTGCCGGCTAATCCAGCCTTCTGCTCCTGCTGCGGCTGGATGCTCCAACGCCCAGTCCCGCGCTCCGTACCACGCGTCCAAGCCTGGCCGGGTTGCCATGGTTACCTGTGTAGGCAGGTAAAATTATATTATTATATACAGATTTTTTTCTTGTCACCCGGTTTCAATACAAAACAATTTTGCTCGTCAAAATCTGCATTATGCGCCACAACATGATTTGCATTAGTTTAAAAAGACAATTTGAAATGTTAACCTTGAAATGAGACTGGAATGGCCTCAGTGCCAGCAGCTCCCTCTCCACCCGCTCCTTCATGCCAGGGTGCTGCATGTTCCCTCCTGTCAGAAACACATTGCTCACCAGCGCCTCCTGCTGCTCAGGAGTGTATCTGTTTGTGGTAAAACAAATTTATATGTGAAGTTCCAATAAAACTGTATGAATTTCCATAAAATAAAACCCTGTTGTGCATCGTTTCAAAAGAAATGCTTCCACCCAATTACAATGCAAAGCAGTGGGGGGTTTTATTACTGCAGTGGATCTGTAATGTTGTGATTTTACCTTGCTAGGACATACTGCAGCGTCTCCATCAGTCCCATCTGGTCTTCTCCGATCAGAGAAGGCTGGAACAGGATTTCCGGACAGCGCAGCCGCTCCGTCCCCACAAACAGCTGGTGATATTCGGCCATGTTGAAGGCGGGCTGGAAAACAGATAGAGCTCATCCTTTTAAGTCCCGTCCCAATGTCTGTTTTTCCAGAGCAAAGTCCAGAGCACGAGCAGAAAACTTGACTAAAAGTTTACTTGCAGATACTCCTCCACACTCTCTGGCCCGTCAGCACAGCGTTAATGAGGTTCCCATGTATTTATTAGAGAATCTACACTGTCAGTGTGCCACTACCTGAACGACGCCGGCGGATTTTTCTGACAGCGGGTCCTCCGGGAAGTCTGAATCCATCAGTGCCACTCCGTCTCCTTCATCCACCGGCTGCTCTAACTCCGACACCTGGCAGAGAGCGAGAGAACAGCCTCAGGCGTCATGTCAGCCGCAGATAATCCACCGCAGCAGGCGAGAACAAATCCTGCACATTCATTAGGAGTCTTAACAAAAAATTTTTTAAAAAAGAAAAAAAAGACTGGGTCATCTAAATTTTTAGACTACAGATGAAGCTTGATCACTAAGAGTGCTCCTGACTTTTACCCACTCAAGCATTTACATGCTCACTGTAACACAAAGCAGTGGAAATATGGAATCTGCTCATTTTACTAAAACATGGTTCGATTATTTATCTACAGTGCAAAAAAAAAAGTGCTTCATCTCTGTTTCAGTTTATCAAACTAATCCGACAAAGATAAACAGAGTGAATACGTAATTCAGTTTTTACAATATAATTTAATTTATTAAAGAAAGGAAATAAAGTTACTCAGAACTTTAAGAAGAAAACTCAAGGCCCAGCTTCATGTACATGTTCAAAACTGTATCATGTTGATCTTACAAAGCTAACAAAGTTGGATTCTCCCTAAAATCTAAGGGGTTTTCCACCCATTAGAAGGATGTTCACATTGAAATATAGAGTGAACTGCTTCAGTTTCTGGTGACTCCTTTGACGTGTTTCCAGCTCATGTTTAGAGAGCAGCTGAAACACCAGGCATGAACTTTTGTGATGTTCAAAGCAAAATTTAAAGCTTATGAAGCAGACAACTTTTTCTGGTGATCTTGTTAAGGTTGAGTTTTCAATAAATCATATCCAAACAAAGAGAAAGCATACTAGGATTGTAATTAATTGATTACTGGAATAATCATCAACTAATCTACAAATCGAATAATCGTTAATTGGAGAATAGGGACTCAAAAAGTGGCAATTTGCTGAAAGAACAACACCCTCAGCCAGAACTGTAAAAAAATACAAACATTTTGCATTTATAAAAAAAAATAGAAACCTTTGTCTGTAAATATATCCATACTCCTCAAGTGGCATGACTTTAGCTGGTTGAAGTTTTACTAACCACCTTTTCTATCCAAGTATTAATTGGCTGATCCAATAAATAGTCACCAGATTATCCATATACTGTACTGATGTTAATCCAAACAGAAAGGGTTTAGCTTTTCACATGTTGATGTTATAAATATTTTTTAGCTTTGCCACAGCGGATCACACATACACTAAGAGAAGGCTATACTAATGCTTTATCAGTGTCAATAAAATGTTAATTTTCTAATTTAGGTGAAGTTTCGGTGTGTTTTTACTCTGTACAAACTACACTTAAAATGATAAATCAATAGTTGAACAGAGAAATCTGTACCTCCATCTTCCCCTCCCCTCCGTCGCTCTGCAGCAGCTTCAGCCTCCCCTGCTCCACCGCAAGCTGCAGCTTGTTGATGTACGACTGCAGCTCCTCGGCTGAGTCCATGTTGAGCTCCATGAGGCTTTTGTGGAACTGATCCAACAGGCCGTCCTCCAGCAGCTCCTGCACACACAATGCTCTGCACAATGACTCTACAATGGCTGCTTTTAGAATCGCAGTTTGTTTGGCTTTTGGTTGTTGCTGCAGTGCTGAAATCATGGAGTAAGCAAAGTATGCTTACACTGACTTTATTAAATCATTATAATAATAATAATAAAATAAAACAGACATGGAGCCACATATTTTTTTAGTGATAAATAAAAGTAGTTTGAAAATATGTTTAAAGAGTTGGAAAACGTAATTTTTATTTTTTTTATTACATATTTAGAGTAACAATTACTTGTACGGCCAAAAGTCGGTCCAGCCTCTCTTGATCCTGCTGCAGCTTCTCCTCCCGCCGGCGAGTGTTGATCTCCTGAAGTCTTCGGAGCTGCTGAACTCGCCTCTCTTGCCGTTCCTCTGCACTCACGCAGCCTCCTGGCACCTTCCCAGAGAAGGGAAGCTGTATCCGGTGAACCTCCCGCTCATAAAACTCCGGGCAGCGCCACTTCTCCAGCTCTGTAGACCATACGCAACAAAGGGATTAAACAAATGCATAAAAATAAGATGTTGGTACATCAATCTGTGTTGTACCTTCGTGATAATCCACAGCAGCGTAGCTGTGCCCATGCAGCAGTTCCTCCATGCGGCTCAGTGTGATGGCGGCCAGGTGACCTGGATATTTCAGCTGCAGGAGGCGCTGCAGGTAGGAAGCCGCCTGACTTCCAGCCACGTTCACACGTTTAGAGTTCACAGCGTCCAATCTGAAATCGAAAATCGCATCAGGTGAAACAGGGAAGGCTCCATAAAGTGAAAGTATAATACAGTCAAAATACGGTGGAAGTACTCAGGATGATGTCTGCGTGTGTTGAGGCTCACCTGCCATTGATGACAGGCAGGATGTGAGAGCAGTGGTATCCAGAGGACAGAATGATGCCGGTGTTTGGTCGCTGCAGGTCCTTGTTGTTGTGGTAGAAACTGTACAAGCCGTCCACGCCATAAGACACAAACGGGACGCGGTAGCACTCGAACAGCAGCTCGGACATCATCTGCCGGCAGTGCAGTGGGTTGCAGGGGGCCTCTGTCATCAGGATGGGATGCTCCACACTGCCCTGGATGTGAGAGAATCAGAAACAAATTCAGCTAAACTCATTTTTACAATTTATGAAGAAGAAATAAAGGTATTAATAAAATATAAATGGCATGTTTTTTTTTAGTTTTTACAGTGTGAGTTTGAATGCAAATATTATTTGAAATTTTCAGTTATTCTGAAAAATTTCTTTCTTTCCTGGAAGTACAACCAATTAATCTGTTCATCCATTTTCACTGAGTTCCATTGTGTTTCCCTGACCTCCGAGCTGAGCCCCAGGTGTGTGAAAACATAGTCCAATATGAGCTCCTGGATCTCGAAGTTCACCACCACGTTGCGGTCGAACTGGCTCTTGAGCAGCCACCGCAGCGGCTCCAGATTCGGGATGTCATTCCCTATCTGGGTTTCGCTGCGGGCGGCCCCTCTGCTGCGAGCCGCCACCGACCTGAAGAGCAGCCGCGGAGAGTCGAACTCCGCCGCCGGAGCCGCCCAGCCGGCCCGAGTCTGAAAGGAGCCGTTGTCTATCACTATCGGGGCCGCTGTGGGGGCCACGCACTGGGCGGGGAGCTCAAAGACCGGGTCTGGGGACATTTTGCAGTCCTGGAAGGAGAAGATTTGACACACCGGTTGATCTTTGGAAGCCATGTTTGAAATGTGTCACAGCAAAATACACCCGTGTTAAAACTAAATGTTGCCAACTATTAGTTCCCAGTTGCTTTTGACTGTTTCCGCCTGGTGACATGGGAGAAAAAATACAAATAAAAATCGTGGCCACGATTTTTATTTGTATTTTTTTTTTCTCCCACCTCACCAGTCGGATTCTGTATAAAATATTTGACTTCCAGTTCCATGTATTAAATTAGCTTTCATGTTTGTTTGGTTTTTATTATTATTTGTATCTAAAGCAATAAACTCACGTCTAATTCTGTCGAAAAATTTTAAAAATGTATCTTTTATCACTTCATGGGAGTAGTCTTGTTAAATTAATCTGTTTTTCATTTATGCTTTTTAAAGCAGAAATTCTAGGAGAGTCTAATTACTTTTCCAATAATTCTTAGATTCTCTGGGGAATTAATGTGATATGACACAAAACTATTATATGATATTATCCTCATGAAGAGGAGAGTAAGGTAGATTTAAAAAAAAAAAACTCCTCATTTCTCTAAATTCAATAGGGATATGCAGCAAGACTGACATCTTGGGATCGCCATGTCTCCATAGCAACTATAATGTGATCTACATGCCAATCTTTTGTTTGGGAGGCATACCAGAAAACAGTCTTTCTGTCCTACCATCATAAATGTGGAGTTTGATAAATTTCATTGTGACTGTAAGTGGAGGTGCGTGTTTGATGTTATTTAGGTTTTATAATAAAAGTCACTGGGTGGATTTGGAATGAAAAAAAAAGAATGACTATTTGTTAGGTACAGTGAAGGATCTGTGATGCTGTGGGCCTGTTTCTCTTCCAATCCCCCCACCCCCCAGGAAACCCTGTCACCACGCATAATATCAAAAACTCTTTGAAATACAGATATATTCTAAACGAACCTGGTGAAATCAGCCAGCATATGGTGTTTCAACAGGATAGTAGTTTAATTAACTGTACTTAAACTGAAGGCTGGATTTTTGTTTCCATCATGAGCATATGCCACTGCAATGTAAAATGCATTTGTTTCCAGGGTTTTAGGTCACTTCTTACTTTTTCTCACTCATAATGTGGCCTGGAACTGTAATGATTAAATGTAACCACCAGAGGTCGCACGAAACCGATTTGAAATAGATTTGACTCAGAGAAACAGATTATTTTATGGTACTAAAGAGGTCTGCTTCAGTAAGGAAGACTACAGTTCTACAGTTCATACCCATATTCAAGTTAGATATTTCTTTCTGAAAACTCTGATTCTTTTTTTACATGTTTTTTTCCCCTTCCTTTCCATTTCCATTGTCATCTTGACTGCAAAAAATGAAGTTACAGATTAAATCCTGTACAAGACATTGGGAATTTGTGGTTGTGATATAGTTTAAACTGTCTCACATAGTTTAGGTTATAGATTGCAAGTAGTAGTAATTACATGTTTTACTAATGCTTTCAAATAGTGAATTACTGTCTGTCTCAGCTGTAAAGGGCAGAAGCCTCAGATGTTTCTGAAGAGAACTGATGGGTTTCAGTCAAGCCTAGGTGTCAGTAAGTGAAGGAAATAGACATTTCACTCACTGTTTCAGTTTCATTTATCACAAACTGAACAAGAACTACTCACATCCCTAATCTTTTCTGAATTTTTAACCACTGAATTATCTAGAAATGTGTTATTAGATGAATATGACAAAGTAAGATGGCAAGAAATGAATATTTGTTTCTGTTTTCTGGATGGATTTATTTCCTAGATAGCACAGATATTGAGAGGCAAGATGAAAAGTGAGAAGGGTGGGTGTGGGTGTGTGTGTGTGTGTGTGTGTAGGGGTGCATGGGTGCCTGTGTGTTGTGGGCGGTTACAGTATGAGGCATGATGTTGTGTCACTGAAGCCCGTGCACAGTTCACTGCTCAGGCACAAAGCTCTAAGTGACTGCGTCCGTCTCCTCCTGATGCTAATAAGAAGATCTGGGTCACCTCACCCTCTTAGACACACGTGCATGGATGCACACACGCTCACAACTGCAACCTTACCATCCACCCACCCACGGACACACACACACACATATGCATGCAGACATAAACCAAAAAAAAAAAAAGAAAACACCCTGTCTACTCTCTATTTAAACACACACACAGACACATATAGAGGCTCTGATTCCTCCGGGCGGCAGGACGTGACATGGTGCTGCTGTCTGCGTACAGCGCTCGCAGCTCTCTGCTTGTTGTGCTTGTCATCCAGGCAGCGGTGCTCAGGCACGAGGGAACAAACAGCCTACAAGCGCTGTGGGACTGCCACGCATGATGCCAAGCAGCCTCCATTTTGTGGAGGAATGAGCAGACTGCTGGTTCTCTCTGACAAGGAAGAGAAGAGAGAGAGAGAGAGAGAGAGGGGAGATCATGTCAGGCTCAGTTCTGATGAAATGACTCTGTAGCATCTACCCGTTACTCCAGTTCAAATTATTCAGTAAAATCATTTGCATTTATTCGAATTTTACAGTTTTGATGGTACACCATTTTGATTCCAGCACGCCCTTCCACCTTTCTCTATCCTCCATACCACAAAAAAAGTCTTCTTAAAGAGATGAAGAACTGACAGGGATCATCATGCATGTCGTTCGATTCTATTGTACTAGAATCATGAATACAGAAGAGAAATCTGTGTTATGAAATTTACTCAGACTTACAGTACCTTGCAAAAACTTTGTCTCCACATTAGAACAAGGTTTTCTTGCATTTTAGTGGGATTTTATTTGGTCCTAAACAAAGCAGCACATATCTGTGAAATGGAGGAATGATGACGTTAAAATCTGCAAAGTCGGCATGCATTTGTATTCAGTCACCCGTGTAGATGGGAATTTAATCCCATGTAAAAATATGCACATGTCAAATTAATCCACTGTGAATTTGCATTACCAGGTAATTAGCACAGTCATGTTTTTATGTCACAATGAATTAACAACTAATTAGAGCCAGTAACAAATAAACTGCTTTTATAAGCAAAAATTAAAGGGTAGCTGTCTGAGGAATTGAGTAAATTCCTGTGCAACTTTGTGTAAAGGTCACACAAAGTCCACCAACACACTCCACAACCATGAAAGGTTTCCCTTTGTTCAGTTGACTTGTATCAGCAGTTAAATCAGAAAGAGGAAGAAGAAGTATGATAAATGCAAAAAACCTTGTGACTGTTGTTTTTTTTATTATTATTTTTCAGAGAGAAATGTCATTCTTGGTAGCCCTGTTTCTAATTTAGATCCAGATACTTTAAATCAATGAAACAGTTTTGACTTCAAAACAAACATCATGATGCAGGAAGACAACTTACTTTTACACTCAAGTGTTTTTTTTTCACATAGAGCATTTTGGTTTCAGAAAACTGAGTAAAAGAATTGTGCAGTATTTGATTTACTGAAAAATGTATTGATGGAGAGACATTCAAACTGAAGGAAGGCAGCAAAAAAAGAGAAAAAAGTAATTTCATTGAATGAATAAAAATATTATCACATTTAGAAGAACGGTTCTCTGAGGTTTTTGAAGCTCTTTCACTTTATTTTTTTTTTTGCTACTTACATCTTAGCTTAGGTCTTATATCTGATTTTGACACAGTGCAAGTAAAATCCAAGAAAAGAGGAAATGTGCAGGACAAGAAGAACTGTCAGGTCAATTAAAAGTCCACAGCAGGACAGTATCTGGAAGTCACATCTTTAAGAACCAAGAGGAAGAAAAATCCCATCCAGAGCTCACACAGGAGCCGAGGGATTTGTCATGAGCCCTGACTCATATTGTGCATATTTTGTGTGTTTCAAGCACAGTTTTCACTCAATTTTAAATTGGTTCTTTGTGCATCACAGTAAAGCGCTGAATAACTATAGGCCACTTGAATCAAATCTCGTCGGTTCCAAGTAATCTGTGAAACTCTGTTTCACATGCACATGTGTAAAAGTTTAAAACAATGGGATCCAGTGACAACGTAAGGCAAACTTGCTTTTGTTTTTTTTTTGAGTGTCAAAATGCTGTTTGTGTATCTATTTATTTAATAGATACACAAATAACACCAGGCCTCTGCAGAATTTTACACACACATGAAAAAGATCTTTCTTGTTAGAAATGAGCTTTTAAAAGAGGACAAAACTCACATTGTTCACCATGTTGTTGAGATCTGGGAAGCTTGACCTTGATCTTGATGGGAAGGGCAACAAAACTGACTCTGGTCCAGGAACACATATCTTTCAAAACCATTGTTCTATTTTTCATTTAAGTTTGTTCCATCAAAGCAGTTTATGGTCTCTGTTGATTTTCTCAAGCCCCCCTTCCCCCTTCAAAGTCGTTTTAAATCATTAAAATTCAATTGTGAAAAATTAACAAAACTCACTGAAATGGCTTTATTTTGTGCTTTTACAAAAAGCTTCCTCACAAAAAAGACCTTATAGTGTAAAAATCTCAACCCGCTCCACGCCCCCCCTCCACCTCCCCTCCCTTTAAATCTGAACGTGCACACACACACAGTCCAATTACAGTGGCCATGGCAACTATCAGAGATTATTGCTCTCAGTCAGCGCTGCACGGCTGTCAGTGGAGGCTGTAAGCCTCTGCACACACAGCCCCACACACGCATTAACACTTAACGCACACCCACTGAAGACACACTCCGCGTGTGCAAAGAAGAAGGTCTTTGCACACGCGGACTGTGAATTAATCCTCCTGTTTTAGCCTCGGTCATCAAACCAACCCCAAAGTCCTTTGTCATAAATTCTTAGGAAGTGTTTTTCAGCAGTGAGGCTAATTTCTTTTTGTGTATTATGTTCAAATGTCTGTATTTTACATGTTCCAGTCCCTTGTCGGATTATATGCTCATAAATAAGATTGATCTGTATGTTTTTGTTGTTTTTTCCCCCCTGCGTGTTTGCATGTGTGTGACATTTCCTCTGTCCGGTGCGGCGTGGGCCCGGGGACTCTGTGCGTTATGCGGGGGAGGAGAAACGCCTCCAGGACTCTCCGTGGTTCCTCCGCCGTTCCACGCACGCGTATCCGCTCATATCCTCAAACACACGGATGACCCACACAAACTAACAAACACGAGCGCGAACAGCAGCTTGCCAGATCGGCCCAAGCCAAGCAGAAAAATATGCGGAACTTTCTCTGTCCTCCGGCCTCTTGCTAAATTTAGACCTCTCATCCATGCTGCGTGTTTTTTTTTCTTTTTTTTTTGGTCTTGCAGTGTTTCTCCTGCCGCACTGACTCGCCTTTTTTTTTTTTTTACTCTGTTGTCTTGGTGCCAAAACAACTCTTACCTAGAACAAAGGCTCAGTCAGAAGCAGAAATTTTGTTGGTTTATAAAGACATCCTGCATCTTTATTTGACTTTATTTTTATTTTCATTCAAATTGCAACGGAAAGACGAGCCCCTTGTTTCTTCTTGGCTCCCTGCCACAGTCGGGCACATTTCTGCAAGCCGACTGCAAAGACCGGATGACAGTTTTTGCTCAGCCCTGTCACAGCAGATTAGGGAGGCAAAGACGAGGTGCTTCCTATTTGCAGGGATTAGAGCTGAGGTGGAGGAGCAGCCGCGTTGCTCCTCTCTGGCTTGTTTTTCTGTGTTGCACATTCAGAAAATAAATAAAAAAAAACACACAGATGACACGAATGCTTAATGAATTAGCGGTTCAAGGGCGCTAAAAGACAAGACGAGTCGGATGGCAGAGCGGAGCTGTCCGCGGTGCTGCAGGAGCTCCGCATCTGGCCAGCTGCAGGAGGCTCATCATGTCAGCAACGAGTTGCATCCCTTCACAGCCTGAGGAGAGAGCTCATCTGGACTGATCAGGAGCAGGAAAGTCATAAGGCAGAAATAAATAAATAAAAAATATATGTAGGCTATATATAGGCCTATATAGGTAACATAAAATCTAATACATGAAATTCAAATGGTTCCCATTTGAATCAACAATCCTGCTTCTGCTCTGTTTTCTTCCGCAATTTGCAAATGTAAAAACAAGTCTTCCTGCCCAAAACGCCGTGCCTTTAAGATGTTGGGGTTTTTTTGCTTTGTTTTTTTTTGTTTTTGTTTTTTTGCACAAAGCTGGGGCCCGCTATACGCGAACATGCGAACCTGCATGATAATGTCGAGGCCCCTGTGTGTGCGCGTGTCGGCTGTCGGGTGGTGCGCGCTTCGCGTCACAAATCTTAGATTGGCTTCACATGTTAGACTGCAGCTCCGCGGGTCAGGGGGGAGGAAGAGAGAGAGAATGTTGTTTTTACTCGTAAAAAAAAAATATATATATATATATATAATAAAAGGCTGAGGTTTTCCCTCTTTTTTCTTGTCTTGAATAATCTTTTAGGACATTTGGAAGTATTTTTATTATTATATTTTTTTATTATTATTATTTTGCCGAATTACATTTTTTAGAAAGAAGTCACCTGCTGGTTTTAGGTGGCAGGTGTCTTTGCCATTCTGCCACATTGCTGCATTGTGTGGCAGAATGTGTGGTAGCAGGTGTTTTTTTTTTTGTTTTGTTTTGTTTTGTTTTTTTGTTATTCATGCATCATTTCAGAGGGAATTCTGAAGCTCTGCCTCCAACAGGCCGGATCTTTATATA
>CAEFZY010032948.1:0-25863 GCA_903066815.1 Brachyrhaphis roseni | reverse complement strand
CCATCCATCCATCCATCCATCCATCCATCCATCCATCCATCCATCCATCCATCCATCCATCCATCCATCCATCCATCAACAGACAACAGACAAGGTACAACCTGGTCAGGGTGTCAGTAATCATATGCAGATATTGCGTCATTGATCAGTATCAAGAATTTTTCTTTTATTATGATAGGAATTGGGCTTTATAATGGATGATGCTAGTATGTTTCTTTTGCTCCCTTGATTGTTATTTTTTTAACAGTTTTTTTTTTATTGTTTGTTTCCACTGTTGCCTCCACAAGAATGTCATGTGGTAATATATTTAATATAAATGTGGTCAAATGTTTACAGTTTAGCTGCACCGTTATGCTGCTTATTGTACTCACTGGCCCATTTCACAATGTGTGTTGTATTTAAGAGCAGCGTTTGTGTTTGTGTCGCTCTGATGGTCACACCTCTGCAGCATGTTGCGTTGGGTCACAGTTAACAAGGCATCAATAGAATCTGACAGAAGACCCCCGACCTTTTCAGCAGACAGCTGGGTGTTTAAAATTTTCCAAATCAACCTCTTTATTTGACACTTTGGGACTTTATATGTGGTACTGTGCATCACACAGCTGCTTTTCACTCACAATTATTAAACAATAAATAGAAATGTATCTGTGTCTAACTTGACTTGCAAGTTAAAACTAAATTTTTATGTTTCAATAAGGTAATGATAATTTTCTTCTACCCTTTTGAGCATCTTCACAAACTATAAATCATAATGTCATTTATATACTTGCCGTTAAACCATGAATGTCCACACCATCCCGTAGGGCTGACACCATCACACACTCAACACTTCCTTCTATGTTAACACACATTCATGCACCACTGCTTCAAAGGGATCAGCATGTGTCAATAGGCAACAAGAGAGTAAATGCAGGAGTGTGGGGGTGTGTGTGCGTGTGTGCATCTCAGTGCAAAATGGGTTTCCTATTGCTGATTTGCTCATGCTCAATTACCCAAATCCTCCTGGGCTTTAGAGAGAGTAAACACACATCAGCTGGGCTTGGTTTATTTCAGTGTCTGACTGCAGCTTGGAAGTCTTGCGTGCATGTTCGATAAATCTCTGGCACACACACACACACACACACAGTGCATAGAAATATTCATAATTATGGCAATAGAACCTGTAGAAATCATTATTTTACCTCTTGATTAAAAAGAGTAATTAAAAATCAACAGGATATTAGGCCAGACATAAAAAGCCTCACATGAGATGTTTATCATCCTCGGACTATAATATTCCCAGTGCTGCTAAAAAGTTAAGAAAAGTCTATCGCTGTGACAGACGAGGCTTCCTTTGTTACCATGCCAAGGCCCTGCTTCCCCTGCAGCCCAAATCATCTGCCATCCTTCCTTCCTCTCTCCGTCTTCCTTTTTCCCCTAACAGGTATCAGGGTGTGGATGCAACACACCGTCCTCTGGTTCTCATGCATGGTGTCTCTGGTGTACTTATTGATTCTTATGAATAGACTATTGATCTGAAGCTTGAGCCCATTAGACCCCTATTAGATCCCATCTAAAGTCAGTAATGGGACCAGAGCAATGTCCTTTGGTGAGACATGACAACTCTAAACAGTAAAATAAAGACGGACAAGAAGCTGAAGGGGAGAGGAGTGGTTGAGCTGTTTTTCAGGTTAGCCACCCATCATGCAAAGATGGCCGTTCTGAGCCAGTAAAGGCGGAACGGCAGGTGGCGTACTCATCCATTACTAACGTAAAACATTTTCAGATCGGCAGAAGTCCTAACAAAAAAAACAAACGGCAAGCTGCAAACTCATCGCCAGTTTTCCATAATATTGTTTGATTTATCATATATGCCTGAAGAAACCCGTGGGCGAGAGATGGCCTTACAATCTATAAGGTTTGAAGAACGTTGCAAGTTTGAGTGGGCAGATATCAGGTCAAGCTGTTGGAGGCTGTCAGACCCCTACCAAAGACCGGAGGCTGACAAAGTATTAAAATATGAACTCCTTTTTATCCCTCCCCCCACCTTCTAGTAACTTTCCTTTTTTTCAAAGTTGTGCTGAATAAATCATTCATATAGATGAAAAGTTTTGATTTATCAAAGAGTTTCTATTTCTTTAAGCAGGGGTGTGAACTTTGAATAGTGAGTTTTACCTCTGAATGTTTAGTGGTGTTAATATCGTTGAAAGTCATTCAACCCAGATTTGTGTTTTGCAAATAAAAAAAGTTGCTAGTAATCAGTAATTTGAAATGGCGAAGATCTGAACAGAAGACCTTCTTGCTGTAAAGCAACAGGGCCAACCTGTGCACCGGAGTGCAACGCAAGTTCTTATCCTACAAAATAAACTGTGCACTTTCAAAAAATTTTATGTGAGCATGGGGTAGATTCAGTCTGTTTAAGAAAGTGGCAATAGAGAAAAAGGATAATATATATATTTCTAACACTATGATTTATCCAAACATCACATCTCCTCCTCTGCTGCCCAGTTGTCCTCCTCCCTCTCTTTCTACTTTCGAGTCGCCCTGCGCGATTGTTCATCTTCAGAGCATCCCTGTCCGCCATCCACGACTGCAGAATTCAACATTAGGAAGCTTTCCGTTCTCTGGTGGAAAGGCTGCAATGACAACGTCTGCCATGTTTCACTCTGATCTCTCCATCAGTGTGAATAAGTGTAGCGCCACGCTCCCTCAGACTGTCACTCACTCCCTTTGGGGAGACACACTCTGCCTTATTATCTGTGCCGGGATGGACGCCTTCAAATGGAAATGGTTGCAGATGGATGCAGATCCATGAGCGCACAAATACAAACACACGTGTTGTGTATGATACGCCTGTCTCTGTCATGTACACACGTAGCGGCTTGCGCAGACACAATGTTGGAATGTCTTATTTAAATCTATTCCACACCGCGTACATATGTCCCCATCACTTCACAGGACTTCAGATTTGTTTTCTGCAGACTTATCTTCATGTTAACCATCAACGTCAGAAGGACTTTTCAAAAGCTGGATACAAACATACTGTAATGTCATGATTTAATACATTCATGACAAAAAACATGTATATTCCCTTTAATCTATTTCATCTGTATTCACTGTCGCTGCAGTATATGTAGCTACTCCATTCAGGCATTATGACTGTGGTTTGGTACAGATGAGGTATGAGTTAAATAAATTTAGAAACTGGTAACAGAAAGTTCATCTACAACTTAAAACCACAGACTTTATGGTGTCGTTTGCAGAGCACTTTTAGCACCGACTATTTGTTTTCTATATGATCTCATCATGTAGAGGGAATCTGTGGAGGGATTTCGGTGTTTCCAGTTCATTGAGGCTTGTTTCTGCACAAATCCTGTGAGGTTTTGTGCAGGTTTCCATCTGGCTGAGGTCAAAACTTTGACTGGACCATTGCAACACATTGACTGTTGTTTTCTAGACATTCTGGCGTCGGTTTGCAGTTTTAATTGTGAGTATTGTCTTGTTTATGAACCAAAATAAGCCAAGTTCTGGCTGTATAGCAGATGGCCTCACACTGTACTCTACAATAATTTGGGATGTTGAGGAATTTATTGCTTACTAAGCAATCGTAGATCATCATACCTCCACCACCATGTTTGAGAGCTGGTAAAACTTGATTTTTGCTGATATTCTGTGTTTAATTTTCACCAAACATGCTGCTGTGCTTTATGGGTAAACATGTCTACCTTGATCTCATCTGCTCAAAAGACAGGTAAAGAAAGTACAAGCTCTCCATTTAATGCAGCACCTTTGGGTGGATTGACTTGCTTTGTCTTTTAGATTTTCTTTGAGCATTGGATGATTTGACCTTAAGGTGAATTTGCTTGGAATATCCACTCTTGGGGATATTGACAACTATTTCAAATAGCCTTACAACCCTTTGCAGATTGATAGGCAGCAAAAATAACTTCTTTAAAGGATTTTTTTGGGGGGAGGGGTGTGTGTGGGTGTGTGTGTGTGTGGGGGTGTGTGTGTGTGTGTGTGGAGGGGGGTGTGGGTGGGGGTTCTGGACCAGCAAATGTCTAATTCGCCTGCTTTTATAGAGCTGATGGAACTTACTGATGATCTGTAAATCAAAAACAGCATCTCTGTGCTCTTTCTCCTCTCCTGTGGTACCACATTTGTTGTACTTAGATTTTTGATGCTCAATGTCTTACTTTGATTCGTTTAAATAAATGAAGATACTTTTTGTGTGTTTTGCACATTTGTCGGTGAATCATTTTATAACCTTTTCCTGCCTTTATATGTAAAAACCATAAATCTGAATGGGAGTGTACCAACTGTACTTTAGTAAAAACAAGATTGGTCGTGATCTAAATAGCTCAGTACAACTCTAGTTAAAATGCTTGCAAAAAATGTTTGATTTAATGACGTTTTTGTGACAAAACGACAAAAATATTTCGATCTAGCAGAAATTTTTTTTGTCCTCAAAAGAGACAGTCAGGTCATTTCATTTTAAAGCTTGGTCTTGTGTGTGCATGCGTGCACACACAGATGTCATCCAGTGTGTGCAACTAGTTTTTATGAGCTGTAAAACTGCGTGCCGGTGCGAGCCGACCTGTAGTGCAGTCACTCATCTTTAACTGACTGCATCTGTTAGATCTCTCTGTCTCCCATGTCACATCAAAACTCTTCATTATCTCCTCCCCTGTCATTTGCATTCTGACTGTTCCTCTCTTTGCTATTAGCCAACTCAATACGACCTCTCAATCTTACTCTGTTTGTCTCTCTGTCACTCGGCTCAATCTGTCAGCAGCCGCTGAGGCAGCGTGACGATTTCTTAATTACTATTGTGTTTTAAACAATCACTTTAACCACAGACGTCTCATCAGGCAGGAGAGACAGGGAGAGAAAGGGCACACTCTGACATAAAAAAAAATTATTTTCTTATGAGTCGTCATTTGAAGAAGAAGATGACAATTTGTAGTTTTAATATTCTTCCCCTGCCCTTCGGATGCCTTCCTGGCACAGGCAGGAACAAAGCATCTCCTAAATATAAGTGTAGTTTAGTCAGTCTGAAAGAACAGCAGTAAGACTAATAACACTGCTCTGCTTATTGCAATTAAATATATGTGCATAGGAGACCAAAAAGGATCGAAAGATCTATGTTGCAGTTCTTTTAGTTTAAGCAGTAATGTTGATGCCTGGATATTAGACTGTCCATCTTAATAGCAAGTTAATGGGTGGGAATTAATCACACGGCTCTGCCAGCGGTTATTAATCAAAAAATAGAAGCATTTTGACCCATTCAGCTGTTCAGCTGTGCTTCACAACTACCCAACTAAACAGTGTCTATATGTAGCTGCAGGCAATCTCCCTAATAATTTAGGTTTACAGATGGTGAAATGTAAAGTCTGGATAGTGCATTTTTGCAAGCCGGTCCTCGGAGGCCCACGCTGTTGCAGGCTGTGGTAACCGTAGCCGAGTTCCTGGCCTCTTAATTACAGCGCAAGTGAAAAAGGAAATAAGACTGACTTAAAACAGGAAGTTCATATTACTCGCCGAGCCTGGCTTTGTCAGCAGCGATCGCTCTCTCTTCATTAGTGTGTTTTTTCACCACACTGAGAAGTTCACACAGTCCCTGCACCTGAGGTCCGAGGGAGCCAGGTGTCTGGAGAATGGATGGGTTTCTTCATGCTCCATTTCGACTGTAGGCTCTGCTTAAGAGGAAGTCCTTGGACCCTTGGAAAGGAAGTCCATGCTGGTTCAAATTTACATACTTTAAAAAAAAATAAAAAAATAAAAAATTTGACTTCAGGCAATCTACCTGTATGGAACCTTGCAAAAACAGTGTGTGCCTTGAATTTTTCCACATTTTGACAAGTTGCAACAATAAACCTACATATTTGTAAGCAAAAAGATCTATCAAAATGTGGTTATCCTGATTTAATGTGAGTACATATCCAGCTGTTCTAAACATTTTCATGCAATTATCTGTATGTATACAGGTTCTGGTCGGAACCTTTGTGTTTGTTCATTTCTGGTAGTAAATCAGACACATAGCTGACTTCTGGTAACAACAGCGATGAATGTCAAAGCTGCTTTCTTGGCCCACAAGGGGTTATATTTTGACTTAAAAAATTATCATATGGGACCCCGGAAAATGCTATTGTTGTGTGAACGTTATGCAAAAAGGAGTTGGTCTACCAGCAAAGCTCAATTATTTGCAATTGACTAATTACGGACCCTCAATAATACTAAAAAAATAAGCTCAAATGTTCAGAGGCACATCAGTTCCTTTATCGTCCCGATTTTAACATTTGGACACAATTGGCTTAATTTCCAATCTGAAAATGGAAAGAGAATGTTACGAATAGCACACAAACCTCCCAGGACATGACTCTCCGCCTCAGCTTTGGAAAGACGATTATGGAAACTCTGGAGAAGCCGCAGAGACCCGTAGTTCAGGTTGGAGAAACCATTTGTTGTCCACTCCTCAAATCCGACCGTTAGAGAAGATAGGAAGAGGAGAGTTACTGCTGAAAGCCAAGAGCTTTTCAAGTTTCACATGCAATACGGGGGTTATGAATACTTTATCAAGGCACTTTCTAAGATGTTGATAGATATCAAAACAGGTGAAGTGACTGTATTCTATTTTTTTCCCCTACCCATCTCTTTACTTTTTGGTTGATAGTTTTAGGGGGTGACACACGCTCCACCTCCACCGCTCTCAGCTCGCAGGATGGATGCCCTCCTCCCTCTCTCTCTCTCTCCCCTGCCTATGAAAAGAAAAGTGTGGTCGAGTGCTGCGAAGGTGATCACCCTTTTGTTTAGTCTGAGCTCCATCACAAGCCCTGTCAGGCCCAACAGACGAGCAGACAGAGCAGTGACAGGCCCACTAATCTGACAGCTCCTCCACATCACAGAGCCATCACTTCAAAGTGGCGGGAGCGAGGCGCTGGCGGTGAGCGATTGACGCCACTTCTTTGCTCTGCCGTTTTCATTGGTATCTCTATAGCGCCTCTGACATGCTGCACACCAGGAACCTTCACAGGGAGCGTTCAGGAGGAAACGAGGGGGGAAACGGGAGTTAAGGGTCTCCCCTTTGACTGGTAACCTTCCTGAAGGATGAGTGTGTGATACATCAGGAGTACATGACAGACTGTTTAGAAGGATTTGTGTTTTCCTGCTTGTGCCATTGAAGGGGGTTTTGAAAGGGTGTGCAGGGTCAAATAACCGACATTACCTTTCTCTGAGTAGTTCTGACATTGATATTATATTATTGGAGTTGTTTGCTTTAATGGCTGATGACTAATCGTAAGAGTATAATCTTAAATTTCATCCAACTATTGTCCACACCTGCCTTATCCATAAAGGCCAGTCCATCACAGGGTGACACAGAGACACACACAGTCACAAAAGCTGGAGTACCTGGAAAAAAGCCAGACATCCACATGGAGAACATGCAAACTCCAACCAGAAATAGCCCAGGACTTTCTTGCTGCAAGTGTATTATAAAGTAGGCTACTTGTAAAGTGTTAATGCTGCAATGGTATGCAGACAATTGTGAAATATGTTATTTATTGATGCTCTAGTAGAAAACACAGGGAAAAAAGACGTCAAACTAAAAACTCAAACAATTCCATTAAATTTTGCAAACATCATCAGACACATTTCATTGCTGTCTTGATAATTCACAGTATACACACAAATAAAATAAATAAATAAAAATACACTGGCAAAAAAAAATTAGAAAGTTCTTTGCTTCTTTTAAAAATATATTGTTATTTAGCAATTTGTACAAAGCAGATTCGCTAACTTCAACACGAACCTTAGATGGTCGAAAAGTTGTTCTAGAGTCACAATTTGATCCACAAAATCTATTCTACGGTGGTAAACTGAGGGTTGGGGTCTTTGCCCCACGGCAGATTTTGACTCTTGGCAGTAAGGGATTGCAAATGTTGCTTCACTATCCCTAAACAAATGTAGGGAATAGTGAAGCAACACTATCACTATCGATCTATGGTTCAACTTCTTGGATGAGAACTGAATTTGCAGCCTTGTTGTTCCATCTGTCAAACTAAACAGTCAAAAGTTCTGATTATATGCTGATTTTCAGCTTTCCAGCAGAGATGATGAAGGTATTTTTCCTGGAAGTCAGATCGTTGTCCTTCTTTGAACTCCTGGCATCTTGTTCCACGCCATTGTTGTGCATCCTGTCCATCAATTTGTACATTCATAACTTCCAAAAAATAAAAAAAATAAAACACCTGAAGACTTGTACAGCTTTTACCTCCGTTCTTGACTCTAAAGCATGTCAAGACGTGAGGTCACAAGCTGCGGTTATGTGGGATGTGTGCGGTGCTCCTTATCCAGATGGTTAGCCAGATGCAGGGCTGTCAGTCATCTGACGGATCACCTACCGTACCTGCATGCAAAACCAAACGCATTAAAAACAGAATGGAATTCTTCAAAAAAAAAATATATATATATATATATTTTTTTTTTAAATCAGCTCTGATCTACATTTCAGCAGAAACTATCCAACTGCAAAAATAGCGGTGAGGAAATCCAAGAGTGTAAACACCTCTTTGCTTCTCCGCTTAATGTTGGAGCAATAAAGCAAATGTATATGTGAGTTTTGGGACTTCAATGAGGTAATGGTCTCGCAGAGCTCTGAAGTGCCCCGAGTCCATCCAATAATGTAAAACAACACTAATTTGAGAGAGCTGCTTCATCTCTGCATGTTAATCAATAAACTCATTACCTCTGGTGCTTAGTGAAGGATTCCCCAATGCCTGCTCACTGATGTAGACGGAGAAAGAGAAGCAAAGAGGAAGGGAGACAGAGATGAGGGGGAGAGGTTAATTATAATTACAGATTTTAGCAACCTGTGCCTGAGCATAACCTGCTCATTACCGGGAGTAGGTGTGTGTGTGTGTTTTCTCGGTGTGTGTGTGTGTGTGTCGACCCTGTAGCCACAGAGCTCCCCAGTTCCTCTTTCTGCAGGAGAGCAAAGAACAGCCGACACAAGTGTCCCATTTAGAATATAAACATACAAAAACCCTGTTATTTCAATTGACCTTCGTCACATCAAGCTGTCAATGATCTCAGCTCTGTACTCCTCACCGTTTGCTGCTCCTCTTTCTCCAAGGCGGACTGCATGGTAATGAACTTTTGGTTCGGAAGAGGTGAGAGCGAGGAGCCGGGGAATTTAGCCTCCCAGTGTTTCTGGCGTGGCTCAGACAGCCAGCAGCACTTATGGAAATGGACGCAGCTGAGGGAGGCGTAGAGGCTGTTGCTGCTGCGCTTCCGCCCCTTTAAAAGTCCCAGCGAGTCGGCGAAGCGCGCGGATGGATTCGCATTTTTCCTTTTTTAGCAAAACTATCTTCTATGGTCATTAAAGGTGTTATTAATCCTCATTTTTGCGTTTTCCGTCTGAGTTACAATTCGCACGTATGTGCTCAAATTTGCTGCCATTTCGTCAGCAGGTTGTAGGTCATTATATTAGCTGTTGTTGCGTCGTGTCCACCAGGCGTCCCTCGGCCTGTTTTCTGCCTTCGGTTTACGAGATGAGAGGCGTTTCTGATTGACTGAGCCATCGGCTGTCACGCCATTAGCATAACTCCCCGAGCCGTCACTGTTTATCCACACACTCTGGAGGCATGTTGTGTGAAGGGCTGAAACCAATAATTATGAATTTAATAATAATAATAATAATAAACCCTCTTCCTCTGCTGTCGTTTAAATCCTAGCTGATTTAAACTGCGCTGTCCAGCTCTATTTTAGCATGACAGAAGCAACACTGAGTCGTTTTCTTTTTTTTTTTTTCTTGCTGTTTTGGAAGAAGCAGCGTCTCTAAAGGGCTGAGATGAAGGTGATCAGAAACCAGAACGCCACAAACAGTTTTGGCTGTAAAAGCAAAAAATAAAACAAAAAAACAAAACAGCGTTCCTGAAAGCTTGACTGCTATTTTTTTTTTTGTTTACCACTGTCAACGCGTGAATAAAAGGTGAGGTAAATGGAGGTAATGGAATGTATAGGTAAATATCAGCGCACTTTTGAGGCTTAAACGACGCTCGGTGCTCTCATTCCGAATCCATTAATATTCTGTTTAATGCGGCTAAATGCGGCTAACTGGTTCTAACACTAGGAGACAGTCTCTGGGCCGCCTGCGTCGGTGCTGCCAGCACATCCACAACATCAAATCAATGGATGCCGAGGTCGTAATGGACTGTGACAGGCAGTTTGCAGTCAGTTTAGATGCTCCTGTTTTTTATTTATTTATTTCCACGGAGCTGCATTAAGCCTGTACAGTTTGAGTCAAATAAACTTCTTGTTGGGCTCGGGCTGGTCCAGGAACGCAGAAAACATGCAGTAGGTTCATAAAATCTTCTGCCATCAAGTTAAAACAAACTTTTTCATGTGTGTCTTTGAAGCACTGCCTTGCGTGTCATTAAAAACTGTAGCTTGTTGTGATGGACAAAATTATTCTTATTTTTTTCCTGACTAAATCAGTCAAAAATGAAGAGGAAAAGCTGTGGCTCCATGAAATTATTGAACTCAATTCATCTTTGAATAAATTGTAATGTTTTGTGTATTTAAACAGTTAAGGCCCCTTTAAAGCACTGTTCGGACAGTATATAGCTTGCTATGCTCATACTATTTTGCTACTTTCTTAGCTACCCTTTCACAATTGATTTCCTCACCTCAATGTTATTTTCATTCTGTTCTATAATCTGACACGGATATCGCATCTGCTCTAAGATGTTTACTCACTTCCACAAATATAAGAGGCTTCTGTGCTTCTATCATCAGTTTAAGGTAAGAGAAGGAAACTCCATCATTGTTTTGTTTCTGTAAGCTTCATAGCTGCATGAAGGTATGCAGGTGAATGGGTTTCATGTGTGAGTCAACCACACAACATAGCATGCCACAACAATTTCAACCTGTTCCAGGGCTCTGTGAGCATACTTCAGTCAGAAAGACGAGCACTGTGGGGATCAGACAAAATATTTACTTTTACTGATCGCTCAGAGGAGATCACACTGATGAGCTCAACCTTTATGTCGGATTTTTGTATGAGCAGCATGTTGGGATCATGTTATAAACCTTCTGAGCCACTGCTCATGCTTATATGCACATTTTGGAGGTGTGTGCACATGGAGATATATATGTATAAGGGGACTAAGCATGGAGTTGTTTTGTATTATTTCTAAGTTGCTTTTTTTTTTTAGATAAAGTGCATTGATCCTTTTAGCTCCTCTTTGTTGCAGTAACAGGAGTTTAAGTCATTGTGTTAAAATTTATAAACCATTACACTGATTTTGAGTTCTGCCAGCTTGGTTGAGAGTTTGATGAGATTGTTGCCTTAGCTTGTGGCCAGCCTAACCCCTCATATTTCCAATTCGCAGATGACCATGACATGTAGGAGGGAACTGGGAAACAAAATGGTTAATCTACAATTATTTCCTCTAGGTTCCTCCACGAAACACCTTGGACCTTGATATTTCGCAACCATAAAAAAGAAAATACTGCAATCTCTAAGTAGTAAATACACACATTAAGTTGAACATCTTTAGGAATCAAATTGCTCCTTGGAAAATACAACCAAGTGCAAGGATTGGATTATAAATAAGTGAAAATGCATGCTAAATCCAAAGTAAAACTTTTGGTTTGAAGCCCTTCAGTGATTTATAAACTTAAGAAGCCTATATTCTCTTAGATATATGAAGCCATCGTAAGTACATTAGAGCTGGAATGATGGATTCTATTTTCCTATTTTTAGCGATCGATCATCATGAAAATGTTTTCTGGGATTTAGAAATTCCACCGCTAAGCTACCTGACGTTCATACTCCCTTTAACGGAGCAAATATATGCCAAGATATTAACAGTAAACTACATAGGAAATTTAAACAAGAAGTGGTTTTCTGAGATTGGTTTTCTGCTAAACCTCCTCTGTCCTTCTCATCTGCGTCCGTCCTTCACTGAGAGGTTTCTGGGCAGAGGAAGCTGGCACTGTGGGGACATCTGGACACAAGCGGGGAGCTTCCACACAGGCAAACCACAGGGACCACCGTGCCAGAGAAACAGGCCCCCAGATCTGACGCCAGTGTTATGGTAATGTGATTTGTTAATTCGGTGGCCCCGTTTGAGGGAAATCTGCCACCAACACCTGTCACGGTTTCCAAAGGCAAGGACACTTATCTGCTGTGACACCGGTTTCATTAAATAAACCAAGCAGGTCCCCCGTAACAGCATTTGGTGAAAGGCACCATCAATTCTTATAGATTTAGATCACAGGAATTAGAGATGACACTGAGGAGCTGCATCCCACTGTTTCACAGACGCACTCAAGTAAATGTATAACTCTTTCTCTGCCTTTTTGCTATTTTTTCTCTCTCTCCAAGCCATGCTGTTTGCCAATGTGAACGTGGAGGGGTGTGTGAACTTGGCAAGTGCATTTTCATTCTGTCTCGCAGCCTCTCCCCCAGAAAAGATGGCGACTGATGTATTTTTCAGACACAGCTCCACAATCAAAGAGGCTCTTGTGGCCTTTCTGATGCGTCATGTAAATTTTATAAAGCGCGCGGCGGAGGAGAGTCGGAGAGAGCAACTGCGGCTCTGGAAAGCCTAACGTCTGTTTGCCTTTTCCTCTGACAGGCTGTCTTTGCTCCTGTCTGTCTTCCTTCCCCTCCACTTACTCGCTCTTTTGTGGATCAAGGCTGGTCAAGGAGCATCTCACCACAGGGCCCAATGTCAGACAGAGCGTGTGGACGTGCGTGGATGTCAGGGCTCAACCGGCTCTCAGGAAATGGAACGGGTGGGGGGAGGAAGATACCAGGGCTCAGAACTGGTCACAACCGCACAGCCTAATGTTGGATTTGCATATTGCAAAAATGTGACATCGCAGGGGAAATGTGTGTCTAGGCGTCTGTGTCGTGTTTCTTGAATAAACCGTTTTGGACAGGAAGTGAAGGCCCGCACATATTTTCCTCAACTGCAGTTCTGGCAGCTCTTCATCTTAATGTGTGCTTTTCTAATGATTCGATTGGCTCAATGAGCATATGCTCTGCACTGCATCATAAGCTTCAATTAGACGTGTTGTGATTTGAATGTCTGTGCGTGTTAAAGTGTGTCGACTCAAAGCAGAGTGAGAATAAATAATTGCAGTTTAGCAGTTTAACCTTTATTTTTGTGAAATACTAAAAAATTTTTTTGTTTGTTCTAGGTTTTATTGACACTAGTAGCCATAATTTATCAGTAACTGGACAGAGAGGGAAGGGGGAGACAAGCAGCAAAGATCCCAGTGCTGGGAACTGAACCGGAGACAACGGCATTGAGGACAGCAAAGCCATCAATGGCTACTGACAAAATATTAACAGTCACAAAGCACATAGCATGAATTGCAAAATTATTATTACCCTTGTTTCTCAATTTTTGCTTAGAGTTTTTGTTAGAAGTAAACATTACTTTGGTGAATTACAGGCAGACTGAATTTGTCACATAGCACTTTTAATTCCCTTGGTAGGGAGCCGGTTTGTTAAGTCTCCAAACTTTCACCTTTCAGAAGACGATTCTGTTGACGTTCTCCTCCTTGTTAGACAAGTCTCCATGTAGTTCTTTATCATAGGGACAAACATTTGAGTGAACTCACTCCTGCAAGAGTTCTTTGTTTGTTGACCAATGTTCTGTCATTTGAGTGTTTAGTTTATTTTTTTATGCCTTTTTTTTTGCCACAGACTACTATAAAAAAGTTTTGCTACTATCAACTTTAAATCCAAACAGAATTTAAAAAGCAAATGCAACATAGTTTTTCTTCGAAAACCAAGATATGTTTATTTTCCAGTGAATAGTTGACATTGCCAACAGACTGTAAGGTGTCACAGCTGTGGCTTAGCGCTGTCAGCTTCAGAGACACTTTACCTCCCAGTTTAACCAGTTAAACCGAGAGCCAGCAGTTCATATCTGCACCACCTCGTGTTCTCAGCTGCCACGTCTCTCCCCGCCTGCCTGGCATGTTTACTGCTAAATATTGATAGACATCTGGAGTGCCACTCATCCCCCCTTCAAACCTTCAGCATCCCAGTGAAGTAGGCCCAGCCCTCTCGACAGCGTGTCAGACGTGCGCACGCAGACACACGTGTACTTGAAGGCACCTGGAGGGAGGCGTTTGGCGTCCCTAGGATGCACAGCCTTGGGAACAAAATCAGTCTGGTAGAGAAAAAAAAAAATGACCAGCGTCTCAAAGGCAGGCAATTCTTACTGTAATTGCATAAATATGCCTCCCTTTCGCCATCAATACAGCAGCTATATGGTAAAGTTAATGTTAGTAGGTAATATTTTCTATGTACACACAGAAAACTACAGCGGCATGTTCATCTTTTTTCATGTTTCAACCACCAATTTTGATGTATTTTAATTTGACTAAATATGCTAGACCAACATAAAGTAGTGCATGCTTGTGAAATGGAAAGAAAAGGATGCACAGCTTTCAACCTGCTTTTTTCCAGTGAAAATTTGAAAAGTCTGTCGTCAATGGTCAATAGCAATCAGCTATCGCACACAAACAACGTCGATATATATCACTCACAAAACGTGCATGGATGTGTATTCGGCTCTCTCGACTCTGTAACTGTGCTGCGAAGGCCTCAGTGGTGTGTTAAAGAACAGGAGGGGAGAAAAAAAATCTGCAACACGAAGACCGAGGAGCTCACCATGGAAAGTCAGTGATGAAGTTGTTGAGAAACATAAGGAAGAGTTAGGACATGCATCCAGCTTCAAGCTTCTAACCGCACTGTCTGAAAAATGTAAAGAGTGTGTCAGGAACAATCAGAGAAGCAGAAAACTGTGGTAACACTGGAGGAGATGCAAAAATCCACAGCTCAGCTGGGAGAATGTATTGCCAGAAAAACAACTATTAGCCATGCACTTCACAAATCTTGCTTTTACTAAAGAGTAGATAAAGACAGCCATTGGAAGAAAGTAAGAAGAATGCCTGTTTGTCCTGTACATGGCCTACATGCAAAAACAGGATGTGAACACACCTTGTACACACCGTCCCCTTGGTGGTGGAATCCTTATTATTTGCCTAATTTATCTTCCAAGTTGATAACATATGTTGAAACATGTGGTTGTAGCTAGTCAATGAGTTCATTGTGTATGGAACAGTTTTGCAAGGCAAAAATTGTAGGCATGTTTTTTTTTTTATTTAACCTTTTATCTTTTTCTCTCTTGGTTTTTGTTTCTATCAGCTGATACATTTACACGTACGGTGGGTTTACAGTTAGAAGGCTTTGTGCATTTATTTGTACAGCCATGCCAGTTAAATCTAGATTTTTTTTGTCAGCAAATGTGTGTGTGTGTGTGTGTGTGTGAGAGTATGTTTGTAATACCTTGTGGGGACCATTTTTCTGACACACACACTATGTTGTGGGGACCCACTGCTCCTCGTGGGAACCGAAGCATGGTCCCCACAAGGGGAAACACTGTTTTTGGGTCAGGGGTCAGATTTAGGACAAAGGTGTGAAATTGGTTATGAATTAGGGTTCAGGTGAGCGTAAGGTTTAGGCTGTAGAAATGAATGGAAGTCAATGGAAAGTCCCCATAAAGATCGCCACGCAAACACACGTGCGTGTGTGTCCATGTGTATCATCATCAGACACATTGTGGCCATCACCATTTGTGCACGTGGGAGACTCTGAGCCAATTCAGCCATGTTGGGAGCAGCAGTTTTATGCCTGCACGGTCCAAATCAAAGCGGGGACAGAAGCAGAATGATGATCCCGGCAAGTTGAGCCGACGGGCTCTTTAAATCCACCGCAGACTACAGCGGCTCAGGCGGCGACCCTGCCCCACACCCTCTAATCGCCTCAAATGAAGTCGAGAAGGAAGCACAGAGCAGCTCTCCTGTTCCGCAAGGTGCAGCGGCACTTGTTTGTGCAGAATGTCTGGCAATTAAAAATAATTGGGAAGCAGGTTTGCTCGGGAATCTTCCAAGAATGCCAGTTATGATCTAATGAAGCTTCATTAACCATGCTGAAAGCTGAGAGCGCTGTATGACAACGGCAATTAGCCAGGATCATAGGCACAAAAAAGAAAAAAAAAAAAGAAAATCATTAAATAAAAAAAAAAAAACGACCTCGGCCAAGATTAGCTTTTCACTTAATGACCAATTCATTAGCTAATTGATTTCTTATTAGTTACAGGCAGAGACGACTGTTTGGGGTGCTGGTGCTGGTAATTAACACAGCGTTTACGCCATTAGTCAATTGCCCAATTTTCCAGGAAAACAACTTTGGAGTGGAGCATCGCTGGAGGCTCAGGGGCCATTTGCTTTTTCTCCTCCAATTCAGTTGTCTACTTTACATTGGGATGAGAATCTGTTTTCAGCTTTGGACTTATTAATTATTACCTATTTACCACCTTTTCTTGGTTTGCATGTGTTTGCTGCCTGCAACTGTATGAGATGAGACGGGCAGATGAAGGTGAGAAGTGATGAAATAAGAGGGAAAAAAGATCAAGAATTGCTCCACGGACTTTCAGTTTCTCGTATTTGATTTGACGCTTTTCGGTTGCACCGCTGCGCTGTGTTAACCTAAATATTAGGTGTGCCAGATTAATTGAGAGATGAATTAGATTAATTGTGGCCTGCAGCTTGTGAAACCGCTGTGTTTTTTTGTTTTTTTTTCAGAGGGTCTTCTCACTTCCTTCAGCCATGAGTTAAAACAGACCAAAATGGACGGATGAGAAGTGACAGGCGCTCCCTGACTACTGCAGCTCACCGAGCTTTCAACTAACAGCCTATAATAACAGCAAACAGCAGAAATACACCATATTTCCAAAATTTAAATTAAGGCAGATATGTACTATTATTTATTTATTTTTTTTAAAATGATCTCTTCTTTTACTTCTCTTTGTGCTTCTTAATCATCTCATTTCTTTTCTAAGTATTTATTGCGTTTTGGTAACTGAAGAGTGCCTATAACCACTGTGATACCCTATGTAGTACCTTGCCAAAATAGTCATGTCTCTTGAATTTGTCTTCACATTTTGTACACATAACAATAAACCCAAACAACAACAACAGCCATTTTAAGAAAGCACATATACTTGATGCATGAATGTTACGTCACGGGCAGGTTATGGTTTACGTAATACGGGGAAGACATACTCAACAGATGACATGAAGACGATCAGTGACACCCTCCACAAGCCGTATGTGAGGTCATTTCTAAAGAGGCTGCATTCACACATGTTTAAAGAAAGTTGAGTGGAAGGATAAAAGTGTGGTAGAAAAAGTGTGCAACAGCAAGAGGAATAACCGTTTCCTTAGCCAAGCAAAAATCCATTCAAGAATTTAGAGGGGATTGACAACGACTAGAGTGGAGCTGGAGTAAACGCCTCAAGGGCCACTATACTGTACGAATAGACCAATCCCACATATGGACTACAAATGTTAGTCTTTCTTCATGTCAATCCGCCCCTGAACTAGAACCAGTTTCAGGAATGTCTTATTTTGGCCACGGAGAAAAGGAACTGGACTGTTGTTAAGTGGTCCAAAGTCACTTATTTCTTCCTTCTGCTGGAAAGCTTTTTTGGGAACGGCGATTTTATTTTCCAGCAGGACTTGGCACAGGCTCATTCTACCAGACGCACCAAAAGCTGGTGCAGTGACCGTGATGCTGATGTGCTTGATTGGACAACAAGCTAACTTCACCTGAACCCAATAATCTAGTAGTACTGTAAAAGGAAGATAAGAAACATGACATGCAAAAGACCTGCAGAGATCCACAGCTCAGCTGGAAGAATCTGATGACAGAGCGCTTAGTTGTGGTCTTTGTGGAAAAGTGGCAACAATGGATGGACAATAGTGCTAAGATTATATTTCTTTATGTTGTTTGTTGTAATTTGGCTTTGGCATCCCAAGATGTGCCCTATACTGATTGGTTTGTGTATTCTCATACCATTCTTTACTTTTTATTGTTTTTTTGCTTGTTTGTTTTATTGGCTTTAGTGGCCTTTATTTGAAAGTGGGTAATGAGAGAGATGGAAGGCATGCAGCAAAGGTCACCAGGTTGGAACCTGTGACGGCCGGATCAAGGACTAAGACTACCTTATGTGGGTTGTGCTCTCCCCCTGCGCCACCATAGCACCCTACTTTTTATGTTTTGGTTTTTTTTGCACAAAACTTGGTAGCACAAAATTTGACATATTTCAGACAAAGCAAACAAACAAAAAAAGTTTTTTGTTGGTGGTAATAAAAAAAATTGCAACCACCTCACACGTCACTGAGCGAGCAAAGTGGTATTCTTTTTTAAACACATAAAATTATTTTCCATATATGGTAAAGATGACTGATTTCAAAATGAAAGTCATGCATGTCTTTGTCCTCACTAATCAAAAATTTTCAACATGTGTTCATTTTATTTGTTCTCCAAAGCTTCCTTTTTTTAATTGACCTAAAAAAATTTTTTTTGGAGAGGCTCAAACTTTGAGCCAGAGTTTATTTTTTTGGAGAGGCTCAAACTTTGAGCCAGAGTTTGAGTGTAATGATTTACATCAAAGAATATTCATTTTTTAAAATGGCCCAGTCAAAGTCAACACCTCAACCTGATTTAAAAAATTCACAACTGCCTTCTGTATACTTTGATTTGAAGCCTTGCTGGAAATAACAAAGGGGGGAACTTTGTGCTTCTAGATGCCGATAATTATAAATAACTTGTTAGAAAGGGAATTGTGGAGTGGGTTATTGAATTGCACTTATTTTCTTTTCTTTTCTCCCCGAATAAAATGCCTAAAAATTTGTGTTAGTGACATGAAGAAATCTGAAAAATGTCAAAACATATAAAAAAAGAATTTGCAAAGCACACTAAATGACATTCTGACGGTTTGTTATAAATAAAAAAAAAAAAAATATTTTTGTGCTCAATCTTCTTCCTCCTTGTCCACCTGCATCTGAATGCACCACATGCACACAAGATCGCCCACCTTTCACCGCCGCTGAGACTTCTCCCATCCCAACCACGGAGCACTGACAGCGCGCGTCTTGTCTGTCCACCGCATATCCGAAATGTCAAAACTGAGGCGCGTGGCGATAAGTCAAAAATACTACATGCCAGTCTTTGCTGTGCTCCTTGTCTACATGTCATCTAAAACACGTCAAGCAGTGTTTAAAAATCAACAAGAGGGCGGACTGGAGTTTTGTCTGTAGTCGCTGGAGTTCTGGCCTCTGTCTCTTTGGAGGCGAGATGAAAGATTCAAAGAGATGAGATGATAGACACGTCTGATGGAAGAGAGGCAGTGATTTGGCCCATCAAAGCCTTCCTTCAGCCAACAAACACAGCCTGCGGCGCATGCAGGATCAGTCCAAACGCTGAACGCGCTCGTGCCCCTCTCCTGAACGGGAGACCCGGTGTTCACCAAGCCAGCTGTAGTCAGAGATTCAGGGGAACAGTGTCTGTGTGTGTGTGTGAGGGGTGTACCTGTGTGTGTGTTGTAAGAAAAAAGAAATTGACACATACATATACACACATTTGGGGGTCTGGTATACCTTCTTTATAATAAAACCACACACTGACCTCTATACAGATAAGAGCATTTTTTTTGTTCACCATCTCACCTTTTCTGATTCTAAATGTCTGACATCTGTTCCCTATTTATCTCCAACTTTTCTTCCTCACCCTTTCTTCTTATCCCTCATGTCCACTCTTTGCCCCTCGGTCTCTCCGCCGTCTGTCAGATCTTCCGCTCTCCTAATTAATTCTAATGAAGCCATTTATCAAGGACCGCTCTTCCTCTCCATGCCACAGCATAAATCACTCTCTGCTCACGATCCTGCTCCTCTTCCTGCTCCCTCTCCGCGCTCGCTGCTGTGCTGTGAGCTGAAAAGTCTGCCTCTGCGGCTCCCCCTCTCTCCAGGCCGGGGCCTTAATTGTGTGATTGAGAAAGTGCAGCATCACTCCATTAAGGGCCGTCTGCCTCGGATGGCCACCCTCGGGCTGACACCAGAGGGACCCCTTATAGCCTGCTGTGGTGAGACATGCACACACACACACACGCACGCACACGCAAGCAGGCGACTTAAAACGGACACTTATTGTAAATGGGCCTCATTGGTCTCTGCAGACATTGTTAACATGTCTGTAGTAGCATGCTTTCTCTCTCTCTGTCTCTCTCTCTCTCCCCCTGCCAAGAGGGAACTCGAGCCATCTCCACATTCGCGAAATTAATTTTTCTTACGAGCTTGCGGCTGACCAGTGCTGCCTGGTCTGAGATTTATTTTCGCCCATGATGGTCATTTCAAGTGGACAGAGAGGAAATATTTAACTGAATTCACACTTGCTGCATCTTTATTATGTCTTACTGCGGCTTGCAAAAGTATTCACGCCCCTTGCACTTTCTCACCTTGTATTGTTTTACAATCAGTGTGTTGCATTGGGATTTAATTGATAGCACAAAGTTGCACATAATTGTTAGGACACGTTGAAATAAGAAATAGTGATGATTCTTTGACCTGCATCCACTGAGATATGCTTCTACCAGCTTTGCACAGACAAAAAAATTTAGAATTTTGACTCATTCTTGGCGACGCACTGCATCGATCACATGTGTTAGTATCAGTCTTGAAAAAGAAAAAAATACATGGTTAGCTGTGATCAAAACATTCCTCTGGCTGTATTTTAAGACGAACCTTCCTCCATCTCAAATCTTTTTGAATCCTCCATCAGTCCCCCCCACCTCTCCTGTATTTAAATCCTTCCATCTTCCCATGTACTATCACAAGTCCCCTATTCCCTGCTGGAGAAAAAGACACTGTATGGTGCTGCCACCACCGTGTTTTAATGGTTAGAACAGATCTCCAAACCTTGGAACATTGTCTCATTTCCTAACCCTAATGCCTGTCCTGTCAAGTGTTTATTTTCCCCCCACCTGAGCTGTACGTTTCTGTCGCTCCTCCAGAGTTAGGAGGTTAATGCTGTACTTGCCCTGCCTTTTGTCCATGTCTTGTTAGGATAGTTGTTCTGCAATCTTTCCATTTTAAGAGCTTGGGGTAATGTTTTCTCTCCTACACAACATTGTGAGTGACCTGTCTGGTGTTTTCCTTGGTCTTTTGTTCGTTCGCTGGTGTTCTCTAACAAACTCTCACGCCTTCCCTTTTCACATTCTTGCATGTAAAACTTTTCAAAACTGTGTACCATCTTCCTTCCACTTCACAATTATGCTCTACTTTGTGTTGGTGTATTTTATCCCAATAAAATCCCTGAAGTTTGTGGTCGTAGTGTGACAAAATATGAAAAACTGTAAGAAGCGTTAAGACTTTCTCAAAAACACCGAGGTCTTCTTTTATGTTCCCAGCTGCTCCCCGTTCTAAAATCTTTTCACTAGTGTACGGACAAGAAAAATTATGCGATTTAGGATTTTAAAGCACAATAAGTGAATTCCCTTCTTGGCATCTGAGGTCACTGAGCTGTGTCCCTTCCAAAGAGGGTGATGCAAGCCTGATGCAACAGGACTGAACGTGTAAAAAAAAAAAAAAAAACCCAGACATGTCTAAATAATGTATAAATGATACATCTTGTTAGCCTCGACTCACAGGTTCAGTTGCCGTCTTGCACGCCAAATGATCAATGTCCTCCTATTATCCTCATGCACTCTCTCCAGTTCCATTCGCGGTCCTCTCCGCCTCTCCCCGGGTCTTTCATGTTGCCCTCTGGGAGCCAAACAAAACATGGTTTTCTACTGCAAATAAGGAGCTAAAACACCATATGATCAGTCATGCATTATTTCTGCGTTATCGATTCGCAAAAGCAAAACGAATTGTTGCAGTTCCCCCTGGAGTTTGACCACAAGCACAACCGATGCTGTTAAATAAACACATCCGTTTCTTTTTTTTCTTTCCCTGATACGTTTGAGCAAACAATTTCCGTTAATGAGTCGATTTAGCTAGAAAGTATGGGCTTGTTATTGAAAGAGCAGTGAGTGAGCACGATGTTTGATTTTTCAGCATTGTCTGTGGCTTCCTGTGGCTCCCATGCAAATCTGCAGCACACTTAAGGGCTTGCTGTCAATTGTATGCCTTCTCCTGCTCAAACTAGAGGCCCCAGTGCCCTGTGGGTAGATAGCAGTTAGGGAACACACATGGAAAAAATAACAATCCAAAATGGAGAAGCAGCATATTCCCAAAGCAGCCCAGTTAAGTGTGAGCTAATGTTCATCACACTGTGGTATTTTCATGTTGATTTTTTTTTTTGCCCTGAAAGCCTTATTTAGATGGCAGACAAGGGTTTTGAACACACAACAGCCTGTAGTCTCTGTGGACCACACAGCCCTGCAAAAAAAAAAATAAAAAATGTACGCAAATGAAGGCAGCAGGCAATATAACAACCATGAGTTCCTCACACCCGAAGACAAGCCAGAGGACTCTAATAAACGCACACACACACACACACACACACACAATCACCATCATTAACACGACAGTGCGTTCAAATATCCTCCATCCTCGTGGGAGAAGGTTGAGTTTTTTTCTTACCAGGGGAAGAATCCAATTTTCTTCTTCCTTTCAGGTCCACATCTGTACAGCAACGCTGAATCAAATTTAAGTAAACCACTTTATTACTTTTTTTTTTTTCTCATTTTGGTATTTGCGTGTCCCTGAAGAAAAAAAAAAAAAAGTTGATGATGTTTGGAGATAAGCGCAGCTCTAAGAAAAGACTTTCATGTGTGTGGGAATTGAATTAGAATCTCGCTGTGCTGCATTTGCTTTTTTAAAGTTACCTTTTTTAAAGCCTTTTTTTCCCTTTCTTTCTCTCTTGCTCTTTTTCTCTCTTTCTTTCTCGGGGCCAACTGTAACATTTGGACTATCACATCTGTCTTCTGTTAAGGATTTATTCAGCTGTGGTTCAAAGAGATTTTTTTTTTTCTTTCAATGTCTTTGACTTTAAGATAATTCTTAACAATATAATTAGGAAGGCAATAAATTGAACAGATTTATCTTTTTGGAAATGATTTCAACTGAAGGATTTTCACTCACACGCGGAACAATTCTCTGCATCGCTCCAAAAGTTCAAGATTTGCATTTATTGTAATTTATATCTTTACAGATGAGGGACTATAATCCTGTAAGGTGAACAGGTCAACGCTGTGACCTCCGCCTCAGTGGGGACTCGTCCCTCCATCCGCTCCCCCAAAACGGGGCGACCCTGACCCTCTGCATGTTTTCTCTTCTCAATGTGAATTCTGACAGACTTTAGGGATCCAAACCATCCCACGGGCTCCTGCAGCTCTGAAGTCTGGCCATTACAATATTACAACCCCTGCCCAGATGTGTAAATCTTATGTATGATCAGCTGGGGGACGGGAGGTACACTTCACATAATCTGTGATTCGTTTTATTCACCTTCCCTCCTTCCTCTCCTCTTCCCTCCTCCGGCACAGACTCATTTCAGACGGCTGACATCTTGATAACGTTCCCATGCAGCTCCAACAAGAATGAAGAAATGAGACTCATCAGGACTCTTTAATTACGAAATGTCAAAAAGGAGTAACACAGGAAGGTGCTTGTCACGCTTTGGAGAGGAAGGACAAAGCAACCTGCAGGTTATGAATGGGATGATTTCAATATGCAAGTTAAATGAAAGAGAAATTAACTTAGGAAAGATTAGCATTATTTAGATAAATGCTCACATTTATTTATTTATAATCATTTTGTTGTCCTTAATAATAATAATAATAATAATAATAATAATAATAATAATAATAATAATAATAATAATAATAATAATAATAATAATAGTACTTTCCCAATTAAAAGTTAATGAGCAATTTAATCAAACACCACACGCAGACTCATGAAGCAGAAAGGGCGGGGCGTTGGAATAAGAGCGGAATGGACGGTGAGGTGAAATCTGATTGAGGGCCCTTTAAGAGTTGTTTTTTCGTTTCTTTTCTTTTTTTTTTTTGGAGGGGTAGGAGTGGAGAAAGAGGGAGGAGGAGGAGGGGATGGGGGCGACTAAACTGTAGCGACAGCGCTGCTGGTACGTAAGGAGCATCCCTCTCGCATTTCTTCTGATATTCCTCCAGGCTGCTCCTGATTGGACAACAAATCCCTCATGCCTGTGAGAGACGGTTTGTATGCGCGATAAATATTTAGAGAAGCTGTTTACTACGGCACTTGTATGAGGAGCAAAAAGTATTGTAAAAAGAAAAGAAACCCCCCCCCCCAAAAAAAACAAGACTGTAGTATTGGTGAAAAATTGAACAGATACAGTGGCTGCGCCTTGTCTTGTTTTAATTGGGCGCTGTGTTCATCGTTCATATTAAACAGGCTGCAGGCCTTCTGGCAACGTGTTTTATTTTGTTCTTCTGCGAGGTTTGGTCGCAGTAAAGAACCTAGATAGTCTGTTGTTGAGTGCACTGCTGAAATGACAAATAAATACACTACAAAAAGGAATCTCTGGGGGTATTTCATATAAAAATTCACTTGAATTTAATTCAGCCTGTTCATTTGTAATGCGATATTCAATAACAGTGAAATACCAAATACATTAACCGTGTCAGTTTGATGCCACGTCATAATTGAATATTTTAATCAGGAGCTTGAATTTTGGTTCACTGTGTGTAACACTGAGAATTTTTATGTGGGATATGCTATGAATAATTATTTCAACTTTCAGTAATTGATAAGGGCTTTTATACGAAGGAAAAAACAGTCATTTCTGTGTTGGGACAAGAATTGAAGGTTTTATCCAGCGCTAGCTAGTTTGGTAGGACAGCTAATGCTAACGTCAAGCTAGCTGAGTTTCTTAAGCAAGTTTCTTTTAGTTGATATACATTCTTAACTTCTGCTCAGAAACATTTTTTTTTGCACTGAGGGTATTGCTTATTTCACGAGTACACTCTAAAAACTCATTTTCAACACAACAGTTAAATTGTTCAAATTTTAGTCAGATATATTTGTTTGCATGGGTATTGTGAAATAATGGATACAATCTAAAATTAGCTACTTTGTTAAGCTAAAAATAAAATCCTTCCTTAACATATTTACTAGGATCGAACAGAAAATCTCGTTTGTCTTATAGTGTGGAGCAGAGAACAGTAAGACTGTTATATTTATATGGGATGTATCATGAATGAATATTTCCCCGTAGCAAACGTTACGGGACAAAAGAAAATATTTCTGTCTTGGTATCCAAGCTAAGCTAGTTTAGCGGCAGCGCTAATGCGCTAGTCAGACTTGCTAACTAGCTAAACCCTCTTAATCCTGAGGCAGATGATCTTGATGAAAATCACATTTTAGCTGTAACTGTCTGGAAAATGTTCTTTATCTGATCTTGTTAGAATGTATTTCAACATGTCTGATGTTTCATGACAAACCAGCTCTTGTTTTTGTTTCTTTTTCACATGACCTTAATAGTTTGATAGAATTGAACAAATGAAGCTGAATATCAGGTTTTAAAAAGTAGTTGTAATTTGACCAAAAAAAAAAAAAAGTATATCCGTCTTTCAGCTGTTAAATTTGCATTGTTCCTTCTACAAACAAAACACGTGATTTTTTCTGATTAGCAGCTTGTGAGTTTGGAAATGTTGATGGAAGTTCAACTCATGTCACTGTCAAATCTTGTAAAATTTGAGAAGTGTTCAGGGTACAATTAAGACAATGCACCAACTATACATACCATAACATTCCATTGAAAAATGTGTTAATATCTACATTTTGTACTGAAAATGTCTGTTTTTATAATTTCTGTGTACAGTGTTAATTTTTTTCACCGATTTTCATTCCTGATTTCATTAAATTTGCTCACTAATGTTATAACTAATGTCCAAAATACAGGATTAAAATAAAGATAACCAATTTGGCATATATATATATATATATATATATATATATATATATATA